>UELV01082807.1:6625-24118 GCA_900490015.1 Megastigmus stigmatizans | reverse complement strand
TATATATATATATACATATATATACGTATATGCCCTGACGCTGACGTTTTAAGCCCTAGCACGTGCGCATGCTTAAAGCGTCGGAGTAATCTAGAAAAAAAATTAATACAGTAGAAGATAAAAATAATATTTTTGCACTCGGCAACGCGATCCTGAATGATGCATGCGTCGCTCTCTTGCGCTAGACGATTTTTTAGAAGATTTTGATGGCATGAGGTGAAAGCAACAGCTGAAAGTTGGCTAATGCAAAGTTTGAACGAAATCCCATTTATTTGATTTATATATATGTACAAAATGTAAAAAAATTTTAAGCTTGATGCTAGCAGAATAGTAGGCAATATTTGGTTCTATGAAATCTGCTTTCAGCATGTTTTGGTATTTCTAGCTCAGTCCTTCAAACTTCAAACTGGGTCAAAGCAATAAATCACTGCATCTCCGATTTCTCTTCCTGCAGTATAACCGACACCTTATCCAAAATCTAAAAAAATCGAAATTCCTACCGCCATCAGATCCTGCATAACACATTCTCATCTCCGTTCTCCTCCTCGGTCACTTCTACACATCTTTTCCACCCTCAGACATTTGCACGGCTCCACGCGGCGAATTATCCATACCCATATGCGCTGACACACATACACACAGCCGTTGCAGTTTGATCCGCGTTTCACACGTACCAGCCATCCAATAGTTGTCGTTGCGTTCACTCATACGCAGAGCCAAGGTTCCATATAGGTGTGCATATATGGACTCTGGACAGCGGTCATCCATCACTGTCTGCAGGCCAAACCTCCCCCCTCTTCAAGAGCTGCTGCAGCATGAGGTCGCCGCCGCCTGCCAAAGGGAGAGAGAGAGAGAGAGAGGCAGCAAAGACAGAGAGAGGATCGAACGCTATATACTCGGCTGCACGAGCTTCTGCTCTCTCACCCTGTACTCGGCCGGTCCTCGCGCGCTCGCCGACACGTGCCGTTGTCTAGGTTCACTCTGTGTACAATGGACACATGCCGCACATAATACTATAAATATGTGTATGTGTGTGTGTGCGCGCCCAGCACTCGCACGTCCTTGGATCTTCGCTGGCGTATCCTGTTTATTGTAGCGCTAGAGTGGGAGCGCGATGATGCCGAGATAAAGACAGAGTGAGAGAGAGTGAGAGAGAAGAGGGATGAGTGTATATATGTAAGCGGGTGCGCGTGTGGGTTGATGGAAAATTAATTGAACTACGCTGCAGTTGCGTAAATTCGTTTCTCATTTCGTATTCAGTATTCGCGGAGATTGGTCTGCAGTTTGTATTATGCATAACGCGGGGAGTATCTTCTCAATGCAATTCACGAGAGGTTTCGTGTGTATATATATATATACAGAGAATCGTCGATCATGCGACCAGTAATTGTGAGAGTGCCTCGATGTATTCTACTTCTGACTTCTACAAGCGGTTGGTTATTGTTTGAGCGGTGCAGTGTATTGTGATATAGTTTTGGAAATGCCTGGTTTGATTGAAAAACCGTGATTTTTAACCGCCGTGTCGAAGGAAAAATCATCCTTCAAATATATTGTATAGAATCCAAATAAAAGAACGAATGGTCATTGGATTAGAAGATTGAAGTGTGTCTCTTACATAACCGCGTATAATACTAATTGTTAGGGTCAAAGTTATTTTATCAGTCTGCATAAATAATATAAATAATATGATAGCTCGAATCATTAATTAAATTTAGAATTGATCGCTATCTAATGATGTTGGAGCAGTTGTTTCTCAAAGCACATCTATATATTTATCGATATTTCGATTTCTTTTTTTTAAATTCACAAACTTACGGTGTGGATTACTTACTATGTTGTATTGATAATAATTTTTATTTGGTATATTTCCCTGTAACAAAAGATGATCCGGTGAAAAGTGCTCAAAACGTTGATTGACTGCAGAAATAATCCACTAAATTGGAAACACGCTGATTTTAAATCTGGAGTATATTTAAATAAACAATCGCGACATCCTCAAATTAATGAACTTACAAAAGTAGCCAGGCACGCGAGTCAACTTAGATCGCATGAACCCGCCTACATTCGCGCGTGTGGCATTAAACGCAACGGAAAAGAGCAAAATAACATGCGCACGTGAAGGCGCGCGCGCAATTAGGTGCACTAGCGACTACAATACAAATCTTTTTTTCTTTCTTTCCTCAGACAGTCACTCTCGACTTTGTCTTTCTGTTGCACGTAATTGCTTTGACAAAAAATCTAGTACACTAACTCCTGCCGCTCCTTGAATAGTGTATTCGCACACATTACCCACACGTTGCGACTGTCTTGATGAAATGTCCTTGGATCAATCTGGATGTTGTGTTTCGAGCATGTGGAAAATGCCAATATTGAACGCGTGTGAATTACTTTGAATAAGTAAATAAAAGAAAATATTAAATAGCTTTAATTTTCCTGGAAGAATCCAAAATAAAATGTTTCAATTTCTTTTTTCCAAATAAAATATCAAATTCTTCTCAAGTGTAAAAATCATTTTATCCACACATTTATATCCTCATATTTGTGCCCATAGATTATTTTGTACTTAGCAGCATCACCTGCACCTTAAAAACTGTTCATCGGTATACCCAGCCATTCAGCTCGAATTTCGCAGCCGTTCAACATAAATTACAGCTCGACTCATTATAATCCTACTGGCTCGTAGCGCAGCACCGTACGCCAGTACCATTACCAATATTGCCGATTACTGACGAATGCACTTCGGCCCACGGGCTACGACCACCAACAGCAGCAGCCAACAGCAGCAGGTATTATACGTGTACCGGAGCGCAGTGTGTTATACTCGCACAGCCGTTGCAATTAATAACTATACCGGCCGCATACGCGCGCGCATTACTCATCTGCGATGGCGCGACACACACACATACACACTCAGAGAGAGAGAGAGAGACGCGCACACACATATACATATGCACTTAGACTTTGGCCAGACTGCGCCGGACCTTAGTTACGAGTCTGCGGTTTCAGACTTAACGCCCATCCGCCACTACGACGACGACTACGACGACTACGACGACCCTAATCGCGTTACACGTCGTGTACGCTAGATTATGCGCCCGAGCCCGTGAAATCTCGTCTCGCACCGCGATGATGAGTGTCTCCCGCTCTGTGCGAGGCTAGAAGCCGCCCAGCCGTGATTCAGCGAGACGAGCCCTGACGTTTTCATCTGTGTTTTCGCTAATTACGCGTATATACGTGAATGTGCAGGGGTGCGATCGTACGAGAGCATCGATCGCAAGGAATAATGCGATTGATGCTCTGCGGATGTGGAAGTTTGCTTTTGCTGGGAATTTGTACGATCACAAGTTTTTTTGCTGCAGCCTTATATAATAATGGTGCTTTGAATTGCGAACAACTGTCTACTTCGCGGATAGTTGTATAATTAAAATTTAATCGGTATAATTTGGGAATAATCCTGCCAAGAAAAAATTATAATGCCTGACTATTAGTACACAATACTACTTACAATAAACGAATATGAATACATATGCTGACTATAATTAAGTGATTCTACTTGCATACCTTTTATTTCAATTGAGAACAGTAATTCCTGCAGTTATACTTCTATATCTCCTTGAATATAAAAGTTTATGTATATCTGTCTTGGAATTACTAAAACACATCGAATAAATAGCTTCGCATTCCATTTCGATTTTAGTGTTATAAAAGCTTAGTATCTTTGATTATTCCTCTTTTATTATACTGTACCATACTGAAATAGAAAAGAACATCCATTAATAGATATAAACCGAATATCATGCAACATATCCATACAATTTAATATCCTGCAGTAAACTCAATTGAATTTCGACAATCTAACCTCAGCCTTTCCTCTAAATCCCTCCCCATTTTTCATACCAGCTTCGGAACACCAAGTCCCAGCCAATTTAGTACCTAAATTATCCCTGCCTATACAAATGCAAACTGCCAATATCTCGGCGTGACACTTTTACAACCGCAAGAATTATATTATCCCCATAATCCTATGGTGTACAGTGCTCGAAAAGCACATTTCTCGCGAGTTCGTCTTGGCCGTTCAGTCAAGACGCAGATATCAAGACGGGTAACGATGAGGCTAACCGCGAGCACGAAGACGACAAAATACTGTCGCCCCGTCATAGATCACGTAGCAAGGAGCGAGAAGACAAGGTCGGTTGTGTGCCAACCGCAGCTGTATACGGCCTGCAAACCTCAAATAACGAACCTCCGCCTTGCGATCTTCCTCCTAATTTCGAAGGGCGCGTCAATCGACTCTTTCTCTCTCTTTCTCTCTTGCTCTGTCTCTCGCCGATTTATACTTTTTACATCTTCTAACGGTTTTTACGAGCGATCGCGGGAGGAGGTCCCGAGGGTCTCTTCAATCTTCCTCAGAAAAACCGCGCCTATGAATATAAATACGGGAGTGACGGTGATTTATGCTGGACGCGCGAAAAAAGGGAGCGACGGAGCGACGGAGGATGCCGGGAGGAGGAGAAGGGGAGGCGAGAGAGAGAGAGAGAGAGAGAGAGAGAGCGAGAGAAAAGAAAGCTGAAGATTCGATACTTTCGTGCTCTCGACCATTTTATGTCGCGGTCAGTCGCTTTACGTTTCGGATTTTTAGCACCGAAGCTTCGTCTCTCTTCTCGAGGGTACTTGAGGTCTTGCGATGTTTAAGAGCTCAACGATTTTTATGATGGAATTCCAGCGCGAGCGCATCTTTTGGACGACTTGCAGAAAAGCTCAGCTCGACGCGCCTTCCTTTGTTTCACTCGGTCAAAATCTTTTATCGGATATTATTTAGTTTTTTTTTTATAGACTGTATAAAAGAATCATGGATAAAGACCATCACTATTATGTTTTCCAATTTTTCGTAATATATAGAAATAATTTTTAATGACAATAACGTTAATCTATTGTTTATTTATAAGTGAAAATATAATGCTGGAATTTCAAGTAAAATTGTTCATTTATATGTCGAACAAGATAATATTCAAGAAAATTTGTGAATAATCATTGCATATGGAATTTTTTTATACAACTATGTTTAACCATGTCATTTTCTTGACACGTATAGAAGCTTGCATACAATCATATGCACTATATATTCTAAATAAGTAGAATTTATTGATCGTCATAGAACGTAAGAAATTTATACTCATAATTTATTATTATTATTCTAATCGACTGTATATAATGATAAACGATTGTATGAAGTTGTATGCAGTGATATACAATTATATATAACTTACATGATTATGTATGCAATTGTATATATAAAATTCTAATCCATCTTACTCTATCGTACACGTGTAGTATTTAGAATTTTCATACACGGAAAGGAAAGATTTAGTTGTAAAAAGCAAAAACTTCCTATGTAAAAATTTCCCATATATAATTATAATTGTAATTATATATGGATATTGTCTCTATATAATTGTATATATATATATGAAGAGAGGTTATTGTGCCCAAATATAATAAATATATGAACTTTCGAAAAAATTTTTGTAAAGTGGAATGTGGGTTCTACTTGTACCCTAAGCGCTGAGGTTCTCTTGCAGGTGCAAGAAACTGGTCGTCTCCTAGCAGTAACGATGTGCAATGAATGTAAGACCATGTATGCAATGTATGCAGTTATGAATAATCATATATGGCTATATGTATATGGTTTTATATAATTATATATAATTTCGTTTTAATTTCTATCTCACACCCAAAGCTTTTGTTATCACATACAAGCTTCGTTGAGCCATTGACTCTGATTATCGGTTGTAGCACTCAGTAGTAGCTTTGGAAGGCTGATATATGTCCAAATAATTTAATTGTGACATCTTAATCTTTGGTTCTCATCAGCAAAGTGTTCGAATTGTATTTTCAAAATGAATGAAACAAAGTTAAAATGTGATATCAATTTTCTGAATATATGTCAATAATATATGGTAAACATTGTCAACATTCTGTATATCAAAGGCGAATAAAAATATAATCAGTAAAGAGTGAGACAAACGCCTTTTCTGTGCTAATAATTTATGAAAAAGGCAGTCTCGAGATTCTCCCTTTTAGCGAGCATCGACAAACCTGTTGACATCCTCCGTTCGTTTGCACAAGCCGGAACGATTCGTCCTTTGAAATTCCCCCGTTGGATCCGCTCTACTCGCTCTCTCCTGGCTTTGAATCGAATCACAGGCCGAACGAAGTACCTCCTCGACGATACTCTTCTCCTGGGGCCCTTTGGGGACATTCTGCGGGGTTACACGCCAATGTATATCCCACTCCTGCAGCTCACAAGGCATAATGATCCCCGATCTTGTTGATCGGCTATGGGCAATGATTGTCATCGAGTGAAAGAAAGAGAAAGAGCGAGTGAAGCTTCGCTTCTCTCCCCTTCGCCGCGGATGCATCCTCGAGTGGTCTTCACTAGTATGTAGTCCCTTCGGCGAAAAGGCCAAGTGGATCCAAACGCGATGCGAGTACGCTCCCTCTTTCTTCTCCTCTTATAGTACTTTTCCGAGGCCGTTTGTCTCACTTTTTATTTTTCTCCGTTCGCTTTGCATGCAGTCGCCTAAATTTGATCGAAGTTTAAAAGACCTGTGTGAGCAACCGACACTCGTGTACAGAAATCATTCCTTTGAATCGCCGAAATGTGACAATTGGGATATTCCTCATTCAATGCTTGTAGCGTAGCATAATTGATCATTTTAATTAATAACTATCACTTTCAACTAATCAAGGTTTTCTCTTAAGCGAATTGACTGTTTCTGCTGAAATTTAGTGTTTTAATGTAAAATCCCAGGTAAAAGTGATTTACATATAATTACGTAGAATTATATATAATTACCATGGTAGACTAATCTCCATGAAAAATGAAGACGAACAGTTGTTATAGCCATTTAAACTGCTAATAAATCTGCAAGAGGTAAACCTGTCAGAAATTAAAATATATAACCTACTTATTCATAATATATAGTCCACCGATAGACTGCCTGGCGCAGGGCCGCCAAATATACTCATTTTAAGATTAAGGCTATTGTACAAAATTGAAAAGAGAAAAAATAATGATTCCTGTAAACTGATAAGGAATTATTTATGCAAATTGCATTACTGAGACAAAAAGAATGCTTGACAGTAATTTCAGACTTGATTTCATAACTTTCTTTACTTCAAATTACAATAATATCGAAACTGTAATGAAGAATTGATTATTTAGTTGAAAATATGAACTTTATGTTATGCAGCAAAAAACCAATATATATTGTTTTTTTTTTATTTATGCCGATTATCGAAAAGAGATTATATATATACAGCGACTAAAGAGATTTTATTTCATAGTACTCAGGATTTTGTTGAAAAATAAATTTAGTTGTGCTGGGGAAGAAAAATTTATATGGGGAAGTCCTGGAACTATCGCGAATTTGTTTGGTATAAGTTATGGAATGTGACGTCAAGTCTAAACTTTGATATATGGTTTTCATGCGACTTCTTTATACAAATTATTAGTTAAAAACTGAAATATCAAAGATCAATCATTTAAATGAAAAAAAAGTTAAAATTCATATCTTTATTTTGAAAGCAAGAAACTGTTCCTTGTTCAAGTATTTAACCCTAAGAATTCAATTGGAAAATTTTTGGAGTTTAAAAAATACCATTTTAAAATATAGAATTTAATGTACCTATGCAGTACTATTAATTTGTATTCATTTGAGAATTTTCAAGTAACGTGCAAAGTTGCAATAGATAATATAAATATTTTTATTGAG
The DNA here is from genome assembly GCA_900490015.1 of Megastigmus stigmatizans. Classification (NCBI taxonomy): domain Eukaryota; kingdom Metazoa; phylum Arthropoda; class Insecta; order Hymenoptera; family Megastigmidae; genus Megastigmus; species Megastigmus stigmatizans. The sequence continues at coordinate 16,343 of UELV01082807.1, read as the reverse complement.
ATTAAATAAAATATCGAAATTTTTAGGGTATCTAATAATTTACTATATGTATTATACATAGACTTATACATATTATATAATACAAAAGCTTAATAATACATAAGCATAATTTAGCTTCTAAAATAAAAACCAAAGCAATAAATGTAAAGATACTATCCTGAGTCGATAAATGAAGAACATATAAAAAGGTCTGCCATATTTATATGTTTAAATCAAGATTAGTGATGAAAAATAAAAAATCTTAACAGAATTTTTCAGTCATGCAAAGTTGATTGAGGATATCACTGAAAAAAAATCGGCGCATGCTCCAATTTAAAAAGAGTTTTTTCGAGAGCTTTTGATAAAATGAAGAGCAGAGATTTTGATGCATTGATTTCATAGCATGAAGAGATATGTATTGAGAACGCTTATACTCGTGCAAAATTTGTAACATTTTTTACTAAAGGAATCAAAGAAGGATTAAAGTTTACATTGCAAATGATCAGATTTCATAAAAATGATTAACTTTAACATCTTCATAAAAATATATTTACATCAATTACATATTATAAGTCCATCAAAATATGTTTCCCCTCGAGAAATTCTTAACGAAGAGATAATTTGAATATAAACATTGAAAAAAGACAAGACTAATCCCACATTAAATTCGTTAAATTTTCTCCAACCGTAAACAGCTCAATTGTACTGCACTGCAGCAGTGATCGGTAAACCGAAGAATACTGGCAGGTACGCCCCACAATCGCGCAAATTTTCTACATGAAGTAAACCGAACAAAAAAAGGGCACGACACAAACTTCATTATTTCGCGCACGATATCCGTACCCACTCGAGAATCAGAACCTTAAAAGGCCAACAGCAGCAGTAGCAGCAGCTACCATTTAATAAATAAAGAAGAAAAAAAAAGACTCAAAACGCAATACAAAAGAATGAAAGGAGAATCGAGGTATAGCGCGCGAGCGCAGTACAATCTGCCTCCCTGCAACAGCAGCGAATCGTTCGAGAGCCCTATAATTTATGAGAGAGAATCACATGGGCAAGACTTTGATTTTCGGCTTAAGCTACCGAGCGCGCTGCATTGTGTTCTTATTAGCTCTCGAGACACGGCCATAGAACTGCGCGGGACTGCGACGTGCATCGCTCACAGGATTTCTCCGAGAGGGCGCACCCTGTCAATTCTACCGCTCTCTCTCTCTCTTTTTTTTCATAACATCCATTGTTTCTCGCGATATATCTCGTCGCACCCGCGCGATCATCGATCCAACCCCTTCCCCCCACAGCCACTGTATACGCGCCTCTTTGATCGACAGGTAATGACAGTTAAAACCGCGAGGGAACGAGCGGACAAATTTATGTCCTTGAGAGCGCGAGACGGGCGATCTTGGGCTTAGTCAACACTTTTGCGGGGGGTCCGCTGGCTTCCCGAGCAGAGTCCGTAATCCTTTCCGCATGCAGCGCGGTAAGCTCGAAGCCGCTATGCGCTTCTTCGACGCGAACCCCTCGGCTGTAGCTTTTATTCACGTTTTATATATGCCTTCGTCCCTCGGCGTTTTTTCTTTATCTGTTTTCAGCGCTTTTTTCGGAGACTCTTTTTTTCTTAAATAATCCTGCAAAAAGTTGAAAACTAATCAGTTAAATTATAAACAGATCATCTGCACAGCAGATTGGTAGACAGAAATTTCAATTTTCAATATTGTTATTGGTATCTTGAATATATTATGAAGTAGATTTAATTTTTGGCAACAATTTCAATGTTACCCATAAGTACAAGCAAAGCATAAAAAGTAAATTGGAAAGCATTAAAAAAAAGTTGAACCACATAGAAGATTATTCTCGCATAAAGCATTGTCGAAAAAAAGAGCCCCTGACTCATCAGTGGCTGAAAGCGCCAAATGAAAGCTAAAAGTAATATTAATTATAAATCCTGATGTTTCCAGGAAATGCATTAAAATGCGCAATACTCCTCTTTCCTTCAGCGTGTATTACGCGGGGTGCACTTGCATTCGCTCTATTTAACTGCACGTTAATCCTTTTTCTACCCTCCAGAGATCTCTCTCTCTCTCTCTCTCTCTCTCTCTCTCTCTCTCTCTCTCTCTCTCTCTCTCTCTCTCTCTCCCTCCCTCTCTCTCTCCCTCTCCCTCTTTCATTTTCTCGTTCTATACACACACACACGCGTACACGACAACACACGCATACGCAGATGTAGGCAGGGTTGGGTCGCACACGTTCGCGACGACGGCGGCGGTACGCGTAATGCATTTGATCCGCGCTAAAACGCATTCGGCCGGTCCCCTCGTCGCTTTTCCCTTTCCAACGTCACCCGGTGCAGTGTATGCAGCCAGTAAAATAAAAAAAGAGGGAGAGAGACAGAGAGAGAGAAAAAAGATCTCCTCTCGAGCACGCACGATTTGCTCGTGCGGATTTCATTTGAAAATCTAATCGCCGTACGCGTACCCCTTTTATGCGCCGGGCAAATCCTTCCGACTTTCACTTTGTTCCGCGTTTTATTCTTGCTTTTGCGGGCGCCTCTCTCTCTCCCTCTCTCTCTAGCTCTTCTTTTTTATTTTTTTCTCCCTCCCGCATGGCGTATACGTCGACGTAGTTTTCGAGCCTATGCTCTTTCGTACTTCGGACTTAACTCTTTCTCTATATACACTTGCCTTTATGACGTACGGATATTGCAAAGTGTGGGTACTTATTGTGCTTGTCTGTGTATGCGCGGATTTGGGCCGCACAATAGCCGTATTTGCCTCGTGGACCATTGTTTTTTAAGTTAGCAAAACAAGTGCGCTTGTATTATGATGCGAGTTTTAGGCCGATAAGCCGTAATCAATGTACTAAAGTCTATAATACTTTTTCTGTTGGAGCGACGTAATTTTTATCATTATTTAACTCTTGATATTCAAGTACGATTCAATAGGATTAAAAAGAATGTTAAATACACTCTCTCGAAAAAGAAGAAAAGCTAAACATTCACGTTTTATCAATTTTTCAAATAGCGCCGTCATTCAAATAAAAAAACTGTTATTATGACAATATAACAATATTGTAGAAACATTGGAACCAATAAAGTGTAAATAAATTCTGTATAGTTTTCTACTTTCAACTAATTCAAGTAATTCTGAATCGTAAAAATAAAAAATCATTAATTTTTGATAATTGTTTTAAAATATTATACATAACCGCGTGTAAACAGATATTAATATGCATTAAATTTGGTGCTCAAACTCAATTCCAATCAATATTGATATCTCCGTTTAAATGACAACGCATATAAATTAACATTTACGTAACGTTTCCCAAAAATTACCAAGCGAAAAATATTTGTCATCGATCTGCGGCCCCGCGCCAATAATCTGACACGTGAATAATTGAGCACGGGGAGCCATCGCGATAAGAATAATACAAATCGCAGATGAAAATGACGCGGTGACGAGATGTGAAAAGAGAAACGGAGAGAGAGAGCGAACGAGCGAGAGTGAGTGAGATAGAGAGAGAGAAAGAGAGCTGACGGCTTTGAGTTTGATAAATGATGCGCACTTTATTCCGCGAGGGTGTGAGCGGCCGCGCGCCACGATGTAATCAACCGTTGTATTATATAACCGAGTGGCTTTTGTATATCGGCGTACGAGGGAAGTATCGCTACTGTTGCCGCCCTCCCGCACCCGCTTATATATATACACGCACCGAATGATTATTATTTTCGAGTGCGAAGCTCGTTGGAGCGCGGATCCGATAGCTTTCGCTCCGTAATACGAAGACCGCAGGAAAATCTAGTTTGTATAAATCTGCGCGGCTCTGTGTATGTGTGTGTGTGATGAATTTCCGAGGAGTTGCCGACGGATTTCTCGAAATACGATTACGGAAAATTTGGTGCGTGATTGAGTAGCGGGGATATCGGGGTAGAGTTTGGGCTTTCGTGTCGTTATGACTGATGGTTCTCGCGAAAAATGCCGAGTTCTGGTTGATTTTCAAATTTTAATTTATATACGAGTGTAGGATGGGTGTATAGAAGTAGCCATTGAGTTTCTACTTTTGCCTGATGATTAGGTATTTGTTCGGACTTCTAACTTCTTTCCTTACTTCGTTTCTTCTACTACCATTAGTTGGCTATAAATTAAAAAAATTCCTTGTAAAATACGCAATAAGTAATCTGTAAATAAAATAAATTAAATATTTTGCTAGTAAATAATGTAACTTCAATTTCATCTATTTGTGCTTCTATTACGCTCATACGTATTGGGGAAAAAATTTGGGCACTCAGCATTACTTCTTTCGATAAAAGAGTAATAATAGTCGGTGAAAAATCAATCTACTAGGTTTTAGGGAACGAAAAAAGAAAAGAAAAACAAAGTAAGAGTGACTAAAGCGCATAAACAAAGAAAGACAGACGAGAGTCAACAAAAAAAGCAAAGCAATCTAAATCTCATCACAGCGGAGTCGCGCACGCTCCTAAAGATCCCGAGACTCTCGGAATGATACAAGGCAGGAAATGGGCTTCCGCACGGGTCTCCGGCATTATAAAGCCTACCCGATGACATTAAAGTGCGCGTATGCGGCGAGAGATTATACTCCGAGAAAAGTTTAATCTTAATAAACGAGGGCAATCAACGTGAAAGAGAACAGAGACGGAGAGCGAGAGAAGCTCTCCGCGATAGCCAGCTCACCTCACCCGCTTTCCTCGTCCGCACGAAAATGCGCGACCCATGCAAATGCGACATACTCGTAGTAGCCGTCGTCCTAGCACCCCCAAGAATTTACATAGCTATAGAAGAGAGAGAGAGAGAGAGAGAGGGAGAGAGGGAGAGAGGCGCAAAAGCACAGGCGGGCACTCGAATATCTCGGGCGGTCTTTTGTCCGGCGCGGAATGTCCATCAAGTTTTTGTCCAACACTGCCGACTATATATATATATATATATACCTATACCGCGTGAGCGTGTGGGTCCGAGAGACGAGTAAATAGGAGAGTCAAATGACCAGCGGGGCTTAAGGCGCGCAATCGACGAAAAGGGGGAACTCGATGGCGCGTCTCTCTCTCTCTCTCTCTCTCTCTCTCTCTCTCTCTCTCCTTTTATTTGCTGATTGCGTTCGGATTGTTTCGTGATTTAGCATAAATGTTTGATTAGATTCGAGGTCCTCCGTCTAGTCCTGCGCGCCGAGTGTTTGCCCAAAGTATATTGGGCGTCGACGTTGGTCGACTCCGCCGCGCACTGTACACTTGAATCGAAGAGTGGAGGACGTCATTATTTAATTATATGGCGGGTTAATTTATTCAAACCGCCTCGATTCAGCGAAGGCTTGGACGCTGTATGCGCTATAAGGGAAAACGATTAACCCGTGGCCGTGACGTTGCGAATGCGTCGAGAAAGAGAGAGAGAGAGAGAGAGAGAGAGAGAGAGAGAGAGAGAGAGAGAGAGAGAGGGAAAGAAAGTGGACGTTTAATAGATCGTTGAACGGAAATTATAGTGGACGCGATAACGATTGGCCAAGCTCTTCCCTCTTCGGCTCTAATCTATTTCGTTCGCTATTGTTGTTCTACTCTCGCTTTTGATTTTGCATGGACCAAAAGGATTTCGTATGCATTTAAGAATGATTCGCCGAGTAATAAATAACATTTGGATTGCTGTGTTGTTATGTAAATTGAAGTTATATAATCCCTGTGTGATTCTCAAGGTGCCGACAGAAAGTTTTTTTTTTTTCAAAATTAAATATAAAAAAGTGTGTTGCTTATTATTGTTGATCTGTTAAATTACGCTTCGTCTACATTAGAGGTAGGAATCTTTTCAGCACTCGCATACACCCTTAATCACGTCATTTTCTACTGCTTACCATGGCTCTAGAACAGTACTTTCAATCTTTAATAATCCAATATTTTCCCAAACATCACTCAGGATGTAATCTATTCTTATAAAACCGAAAAACCCGGCAAAACGAACTCCTCGATTCTTAATTTCACAGAATATTTACCATTCGGAGTACTTGACCGGCCAAAACAATATGCCCCTCAAACCACAAGTCCAAACAAAAAAGCTTAAAGTCCTCTCAATCAAGGATTACCAGGACTACCGAGACTCTACTGTTTCTCTTGCATTACCCGAGTACATCGGTAGCTACATATATACATACATACAAGACCAACTCCGGCGGATCGAGTGGAAGCTCGTCTCCATATCCTGAACCTCATCCAATTGCTCAAGACGCATGCACACACACATATATAAACGCAACCCAATCCTCGTGGATATTCAGTTAGCTGGGGCTGCTGCTGCTACTACCACTGACGCTGCTCTTGTTGCTGGCATACGCCTTGGCGCCAGGAACCCTGGGCCACCTATGTATACGATGAGCCTGAGACAGGACAGAGAGGGAGGCTTCGGATTGCGCCCATAGCTTTAAACAATGGGACCTGCTTGCGCGTTTAAGGTAATCCCCCGGAGAATTGCCGTAAGAGAGAGAGAGAGAGAGAGAGAGAGAGAGAGAGAGAGAGAGAGGAAGAGGGTGGGGGTGGGAGTGAGAAAGGCTCTACCAGACCCTTCGACCATTCGCATCCAAGATATGCTCGTCCTTTACAGTGCACTCCTGCTACAGCACTCATTCACGTCTGATCCTCTGTAGGATCTCCTGTCGTCTCTTTTCCTTCTTGATCGTTGTCTGGCTGATTGTCTCGAGCTTGTCTTCTTCTACTTGGAAAATAATTTTCAGAATTTTTCAACGATAGCATCATCAAACTAATTGCATAAATATATCTGTAATCTGTATTCGCAGATTCATTTAAACGATCTTCATGATTCCAAAATCGATACTGTTCAGTCTAGTTTAAATTTCGGATAGTGAATCATAACAACTTAATCTTTTAGCACCATTAAAGTAAATTTTTAAAAGATTCTTTTAGCTGCAATTATTTTACGATAAACTATGAAAAACTCCAGTATCCAATCCTAGAACAATAATGAAAAATGGCTAAACGAAATTGCATTATCTCGCTGAGCTCGACGTAAGCACCCCAGAAGCTGTTCTCGCAAGGCTTGCCCACTCTCTGCTCTACGTGTTTGCCTCTCTTCGTCTTCGTCTAATTGTCAAAGACTGGCCTTTCCCCAGCTTCGCTCAACATGGGTTCGCGTGTTCGAGATGGCGCGCATTAACACCTATTTACAGTCGGCCTCGCTATTCCACGCGGATGCGATCTTCTCTCAAGCTCGGAGAAACGCAGGCCGCGCTTAAGTAGACTGTCCACAAAGCTCTTGGTCCTATACAGGAGGATCAGAAGGTGGGGGTGTAGAGAGACAGAGAGAGAGAGAGAGAGAGAGAGAGAGAGAAGAGGGTCGGGAAACAGAGAGCTGGTGCAGCTCTCGGAGAGATTACGACTGGTGCGCGTCTCGAATTACAGTTAATCTCACGCTCAACTTCCACTCGATCTGATAACACCCAGCCTCTCTCTATCTCTCACTCTCGCCTTGTGCTGCTTACGACTCTACGAAACACCTTCCTCCGGTGTCTTTATATGCGAATTCGTGCTGTTCCCTTGGTGTGCGCCAGTCGGTTTTGCATGCCGAATATATAACTTCGGATCTGGTGATCGTGTTCCTCGTTGTCCGCAGGACTCCAGACGCCAGGATTTTGTTTATAATTAGAGCAGAGTGGAAGGACTGGGGGAAGTCATTTGGGGGATCATTAAAAGGATCGCACCGCGATAAGCTTCAGAAAATATTGAATGAATTTAATATACAAAGTGCTTTAATTAATTTCTTAAATGATTTTTCACAAAATTCACTTTTTAAATGTTTGGTTTGTGTTGAAATTAGCCCGATTCCAATACTCGCTTTTGAGTAATTTTCAGAATAAATAATGTTTAATTTGATAACTTGTGAATAAGATATTATCATCCGTCAATAAAAATTTTAAAAATCACTTATCATACCTACGATTGATAGAAGATTTAAAGACAAGAGGGTATGCGTCATGGATTTCGGATTGCCATAATCTTAACAAATCAATCTAGAATTCGAAAATCCCAACGTCAAACAGTGCAACATATGTCGACGTTGAGCTACCATTATATTACATTATATGTTCCTAAATCCTTCATTACACCCATTGCTCTATATTCCGTATTATAAAGTTATTATATATGGTTTCTGTTAAATATATTTATATTTCTAAATTCTTTGTCACTTCGAGATTTTCAATTATTTTCATTAGAAATGCAAATATATCTCACCTGCCAGAAAGCAAAGTAAATATTTCTAGATAAACCGAGATGCCGAGGAAATAATGATCAAAAAATTTCAATCACCTAAGCACAATATTTATTGCCCGAATATAATCAAAAAATAGTGACGCGTGCCACCTCGATTGAGGATAGTCTATAAGAGAAGAGAGAGAGAGAGAGGGAGCAGGTCCTGTGACTGCGACCCTCTCGGAAACGAGAAAAATTGCAGCGACGAAAAGACAACACGAGGAACATCCATTCCATCGAGCGGTCGACGCGCGTTCATCCTCGCATTTCGGGGCAGAAATTTGTCGCCCGGCACGGAAAAACAATCGGTCGTCGATCGCTCCGGGTATAGGGGTATATATATATACCAGGGGTGGTTGATGACGGGAAAATAAAGAAAAACAAGTCAATCTCTCGTAGTCCGGCAAAATCGATGCCATCAGGTGGACAAATAAAGTAAACTCTATCTCTCTCTCTATCCCTCTATTCACTTTCTCGCTCGAGCATGAAGCACGCGCCGACCGTTTTATTTGCGTAAAAGAGAGCGGAGCAAGTGAGTCTCTTTGTTATACCGGAGAGCGAACGCGCGCGCACTTGCATGATTCTAATACGATAGATTCCATGAAAATGAAATGGGTATGGGGGGGGGGAGCTTTGTTATTTGATTATATTCAAATCGTAAGCTTTCAGGTTCGTTTTATGCCTTTAGTGAAAAAAATCCTAGTATCTTTTAAATGTTGCATAAAAATGGCGAACGCAAATTCCAATAGACTGGTATAGATTTGTTTAATTTAATTCAAATTGAGGAAGAGAAAAGAGGTTTAGGTCGGTCAAAATTTTTATCATACATAGAATTTACCAATGATACCCAAGGATTTGCTGTGACATTCATTGCAAAAAGAAATTATTATGTAAAAAAGATAAATATCCAATGATCGCAATGGTATAATTCACAAGATATCTGTATAAATATCAAGCATAATAATAAGAATTGTATTTGATGTAGTCATTGAGGCCAAAACAGCCTCAAATTAACCTCAAAACGATCCATAAGAATCCCATTACGCGCACACTCTCTTAACCATTATTTATACTAATGACACCGTATACGTGCAAGATCGAAAGTGAGCCTCGATCGTCCACCGTTCCCAAACTACTATATATAAAACGATACGCATATGTACGTACATAAGTATAGACGCGCGCGTCCAAGCTGCAGGGCCGGTATACGTGTGTCCCCGGGGAGCGATAAGACCTAGAGAGAGGACAAATGACCGTCCGACAGGCGCGTCGTCCTCGTTCTTACCGTACATCCTACGCTCCATTCCGCGAACCTACGAGAAAGATCAGTTCTCTCTAAGTAAATTCGTATCAATCCCCCCAGCGACGCCGATCCGTCATACGAGATTACCGAAGTAAATAACACCGTGAATGAGGTGAAGGAAGACAAGAGAGCGAGAGAGAGAGAGGGGGGGGAGAAAAAATGCGCGTACTCGCGGGGGGGGG
>UELV01082804.1:0-11564 GCA_900490015.1 Megastigmus stigmatizans | reverse complement strand
GTTAAAACATCTGAAATAGTTAACGTATGATTATAATTTTCGTCGATATCGGGACTCGAACCGGCGGGATCCTTTGGGTCACCAGGCGGACGCGCTATCCATTCGCCTATAGAAGGACTTGTTAGAAATCAAATCGTTAATTATCAAATCTTTAATAATCTGTATACCAATAATTTAGTTTATAACACATTAAAAAAGAATAAATTTTTAATGTGTTATAAAGTTTTTTCACGACCGACGTAGCTAATTTACTAATAAATATTAAAAGAACCCCGCCGAATCCTTATAGAAAGTGGCTATCCATTATTTTTTTTAAATTCGGAGAAAATGTAGATTATGTCATGGTGATTAAAAGTCGCAATGGCCACAACTGTCAGAAATACGGTTTTCATAGTGTAATTCGGGTTCAAAGGTCACTATGTGAGGCCCTGAAAAGGGCTAATTGTTGGAGTGTATCACATTTTCCTCTCTATAAGCCTCAGGAGATTAGGTCCAGTTAAGCCAAATATATGGCGTAGTAGATCTTGGTGGATTGTAGATAAGCGTAGCCGGTCTTAATGGGTTCCAAACATGCTCAGTAGATCCTGTTAAGCTGAACAACGCAGCAGGTCTTGGGAGGTTTGATACATATGCGATGTACGTTAATGTATATTGCGCAAGTCTTCAACCTACCAGGACATGCTGCGCATATCTCTAACCTACCATAACCTATTGCGCATGTCTACAACCCACCATGACCAACTGCGCATGTCTATAACCCACCAAGACCTACTTGCACATATATTTGGCTTAACTGGAGCTAATCTCCTCAGATATATACAAAGAAAAATGTCATGTACTCTGACAATCGACCCTTTTCAGGGCCACACATAGTGACCTTGGAACCCCAATTACACCATGAATATCGCATTTCTGACAGTCGTTACAATTGTGACTTTTCATCACTATGACATAATCTACATTTTTACTGAATTTAAAAAAATAATAGCCGAAAGTCACTTTCCATAAAGATTCTGCAGGATTCTTTCTATTGTTTTTATTAATGTACAAAAATATAAATAACATACAGTTTATTCTTAAATTGAGATGTATCAAAAAGGAATCTTTTGGAATCTCCTAGAAGATAACACTGAGAAGAGGAAATTACGACACGTCTAGAATAATTTCGTACCCAGAATACATTATAATAATGTCTTTTGGTAAAATCTTAAAGAGATCATAAGAAAGATAAAATAATTATACCCCAAAGATATCTTGTGTTTACTGAGAAGAAATATTAGTTTACCGTTACCTCCCCCCCCCCCCTTCTCTATGTATTGCCAATATCTATACAAAGTTTCATACACGGAGAAAAATAAAAAGAAGAAACTACGTCAATGGACGTAAAATATTCTTAAAACAGAACGCCATTATTTCCTTTTGATCAAAACGTAATGTCTCTGTTAAAAAAAGAAAAAATTGCGTTTTTAAAAAGGAGGGCTAACGTCAAATTGGAAACAGCACACTCTTCGTTAAAAGAAAAGGGAAAAATCCTGTTTAAAAAGGAACACTAACGCTATGTATAAAAAGATATTTTTCAAGTATTGAATTTAGTTCTTAGTTTTAGAGGAAACTTTGATTAAGTTAGCACCGTAACTGTTCGTAAAACAGAATACTCCAAGGTCCTCTTCAAGAATATAATGATTGAATAACAACAATTTTTAACTTACCAAATCTTTCGTATAACTAATTATTACTTACTGATACTAACATTAAATTTACGCACATGTATAAACAACTGTAATATAAAAATAATATTATGAATATTTTAGATTTATAAGATTTCAATTAGTATACTTTTATGTTAGTTTTGTCAAATATTAGTTTGCCTAAAGTATTGATAAATTCTTAGGTATGACATGTAATATTTTTTTAACATTTGTAAAAATAAAGAGTATCGACAGCATTTCGTTCATTTAAAAATCAATTACATCCTTATTTTGCATTCTACGTATATCAAAGCCAAACCGATGATATTTAAGATTCCATTTTAATTAAAGATCGGAGCTTTCGAATATAAAATAGCTGTATTTAGCATACATTCAGCTCTTCAACTTTATTATTTTACTCGTACGGTCAATGACCCGGATTGCTAAAGACATTTACACGACGTAATAATCTCTTATTTACTCCATCTCATCCTTATAAAAATAAGTAATAGAAACTAAACAAAATTAAATACATGTATAGAAGAAGTTTCTACATCGATAAAATAGAAATCTGCGTACCATGACAGCTCGTACTATACTTGATTCATCTGTAAGTTTATAGAATTATTAACATATCTTGTGTATGCCATGACAAACCAGGAAAAACTATTCGCGCTTGGTGCATATGAGTATGCTCTCGACTTCTTCAGTCTCCTCCTACACCTCTCTCTCTCTCTCTCTCTCTCTCTGCCTCTCTCTCTCCCCCCTCTCTTGTTCCACGTCGGACGTTTATGCAAATAGAATGCACTTTACATTCTTGGACGTGTGTTTTGTACGCGCGAGCTGTGACTTAGATAATACACAGGGCAATTCGAGCACTTGAGATGTTTTAGACAATTTGCTTTGTCGAATACATTGTGAAAGCGGGCAACAATAAGCATTTTTATAACCATAATATTGATTTTACTTTATTTATGAGTGAATATAAATGCTCGTATTCATAATAAAGAAACTTCATGGTGAATACCCATAAGGTTCAGTAGTCAAGATTCCCAAATTTTCTTAACGATCGAACAATTATTGTTGGATTTGTAACACTACACATAATTTTGTATTTATAAAATCTAACTAGTGTGATTTATTTTACATTAGCTTACTCGCTGGGGTACATTATTTATTTAATGAGTCAAATTAAAACTATATATTTCTTTAATGTGACTAGCAACAAAATAATAATATAGTTTTATATTTTAATATTAACTTTAATATTAATCATGTATTGAAAATAATTCAACAAATGGCTCTTTAACTCTCGTTGAAAGAAGTTTGGAAAGTAATTGTAGCTCTAGATCAAAGATGATAAAACAGACTTACTGGAGCTAAACAATGGCAATTGAACTTTCGTTAATGCGTAAGAATAGGAAGAATCCTTAAGTTTGTATACCAAACATTCAATCTCGTATTTACTTCAATAAATCAGAATCGCCTGACATTCAAGATGATATGCTCAGATGTTCGCGATGATGCGCTCGCACATTTCGCACGATTGAATGTAATGGCTCACTGTTTAATCAAATGTACATTCGCGGTCAGAATTTATGAAAAGCACCGTCAGCGCTGTGTACGCAAATAATAATTTTGGCTTTGCTAAAAAAGTTTAATTACTGTATGCTCTTAGATGACTCTGTGAATCAACGATTTTTTTTTGTTTTTTAATTTTTCGAGCAGCTGTTTCTGTTGCGGTTTCCTTAGAGAGAGAGAGAGAGAGCAGTAGTTCGTATTTCAGTCGCTAATTATGCAAACGGTTCTTAAAAATAGATTTTAAGTTTTATAGTTACACAAAGAAAAAAGTTATATTTAAAATTAATATGTTCCGTAGTAATTATGGAACATACTCACAAAATGAGACCAATTACTATGTTTTATTATAAAATTTATTATAAATATACTACGTAGCATAGTAATTTTTAATATAATTTATTTTTCCGTGAACTATGATTTACTCTAAAATTTACTATAATTATAGTAAATTTTATAATAAAATAAAGTATTTTTTTCTTTTTGTAGCATACTAATTTTTAATATAACTTTTCTCCAGGTAACTATAAAACTAAAAATTTACACTATGCAATATATACATCATATCAATATATTTCGTAGCAAGCATATGGGACAAACTCACAAAATGAGAAAAATCACTACGTTTTATTATAAAAGGATAATGCCAATGGAGAATGTAAGAAGAATGAATGTAAGAAGAAGATTGTGTATAATTCAGTATAATTATGTGTACCTATACACTAAATGATAGTTTAAAAATCTATTGAAACGAACCAACATATGATTCTTTTCATAAATTTTAATTAAAATATGAATTTATATAACAATATTTTAAGCTTTGGCGCCATTCTAAACGGATGTCTACCCGTAACCAATTATGGTGATCGCGTAACTAATGCAAATTACATATCAGTGTTAAATTTTATCCACTTAAATTATTATTGAATGATTTATATTTTCAAGATTTTTCTTTTCCATTCCATAATTCGCAACGTATGGAAACACTTTTTACATTGATGCTCAAAATGTTCAAGCAAATAAAACGAATTCCTGTTTTAAAATATACTTACGTCTTCCCGTTTTTCATTTCTTCTGTATCCGCTCTGTACGTCTACATCTTGGAGGGGATACGAGACAACTACCGAAGCACCCATGCCGGCGAAAGCGGGAAATAAACTAGGAATTTATACAATCAGTAAAATAAATATATCAGACTATCAGAGACTATTTTTTCTATATTTTCTAGCTTTTATCCAAGTATAATGTTGATTTCATGTGAAAAAAGGCCGATTGCCAAATATATAAACATCCGTATCAATCATTTTTATATGTATCTTTTAAAGTTGCCTTGAGGTTACTAAATATATACTCTGTATCTATATTTATCGCTGTATATTATGCACAGAACGAACTCGAACAGTGAATGACGTAGAAAATACCTTTTAATTTACTTAAGATATACATTCGTGGATGTAACTTATTAACAGGTGTGAAGCGATCCTTACGAACCAAATTAATAACCTTTTAATTTAATTAATATTTTATACTATTACAAATTCTCTATAAGACGTAACATTAATACTTCCCATTTTAGTTTTGCTATACAGATTTCGACTCCTGTCAAATATGGAGCGAATAAGAGCTGGATATAAAAGTTCGGAATGAATTTATTCTTTTCCTTTTTTTAACAATTAATGATAAAAAAATTCTGTTCCTACAACATCAATCTGCAACATATTTCTGGCTAATTAAGTAATTCATTACAATCAAACGATTTAATTTGGTTGATTGAGTCAACTTCACTTTCTTCCTAACGAAATAATGGATAAAAAGATAATGTACATTACATGCCGATTAAGATAATCTTCAGCGACTGTTTTTGAGTGTGTTTCGCGTGCTTAGAGCAGATATAATGCTCTCTTTCGTGGGGGCCTTAACATAAAGACAAAAAATAAATTAACTTGTGTTGTTGTGGCAGTCAGCGATAAGTTTTTATTCCCGACTCGGAACGTATGTAAACGCTTTGCTTATTATGAAAATGAATGCAAAGAGTTTCGCATTATACTTGAATCACGTGCAACTAATGTTACCAACTGAACGTTATCAACAATGTCTTTCTTGGTTGTTAACAACGCCAATGTATAAAACTAAAGCTGAATAGAATTGATTCTAATTTTAATGTATTTGAATTTAAATTTATATTCACAAATACCAGAGTGAGAAATAACATAAAATGTATTATAAAGTTGCGCCTGAGCATCGAACGTATAAGCGAAATCAATCCAATTATTTGTCGAGGAACCGTGAGTATTGGCAAATCCAGCAGCAACACAGACCAATCGTGTGTATAATTTATGCGCACGTAATTGAATATTCCTAAATGGATATGCGGCGTGGATTCAATCTATATGTGGGATGTTCCACGACAAAACAATCGATAAAAAATTTGGAATTATAGAAATTTTGCAATATAAGTGTAATAATTATAAAATTGTAAATTACATGTATATTTATAGTCTAAAATCATAAAACTTTAGAAAAATTAATTTATTTTTTTTTGCGCTAAGAAAGTTTGTTAATCTTCGTTTATTTATATAATATTTTTTGACACAAAATCACATGTAGAAAATATCCATTTATCGATGTACTGTACTTCTAGTGTACAAGATTGATTAAGTTTTCAATTTTTTAAAGATTGATTAAAAACTTAGTAAACAAAAATGTTTCCTTTACAATTTATAAAAAGTTTCAATTTTTATGAGTACGGTTCTACTTCTAATTATACTTCTTATACTCATCACAGATGATGATTATCGAGTTTTTATTAAAAAAAAATATACTGATACAAAAATCGCAACAAGTATAATCTGACTAATAAGTAAAGAATAATCAAATATGAATGAATGTAATGTTGTCGGTTTTATGAGCGATTCAAGACTAAATTATCTTCAGAACTTTTAATTTTTAAACTGTTGACTGGACATGGAATATTCCCTATATGCATACATGTGTGTATTCACGCTTTTTCATACTTCAGCGCCTTGGAGGCACTGCACACATGCGTACACTTACACTCACAATGCTTGCAAATGATATACCCACGCCTACGTAACGAAAGAGATTTCAAAAAAAGTATATGTTATAAAAATTTAGTGCTCCCGTTCCTTTCCATGTCGGTATGCGAAAGAAAGAAGGAGAACAGTTATAGTGTTCACTATATGCACATTAGCCCCGTGTAGAAGAGCTAGGAATAAACTACAGGAGCGCGTATATATAAGCAAACAAAATGCGTGTATAATAACCAAGGAGAGGGCGATAAAAAATGGCGAAATAACTTATATAGATAAGTCAAATAAAAAGGTATTTTAACACGAAAAAATGTGCCGATGTGTTCGTTGCACACTCGTGCTATGTATATGTGCATGGGTATGTGCATTTGTGTCGTGTTGGCAATTTAGCCGTATATACGTGTGTATAGCATTAGTGTGCATATGTGTGTGTGTGTGTGTTACGTGTGTACGTGTGTTCTCACATTTTATTTTTTAATGTGTTCACATGTATGTGTTGGTGAGAGAGGACAAGTGTGCGTGTGCGTGTGTATAGGAGAAACTCTATATATACAATGTAGCTTGGCAACAAGCAGGCAGAGCGAGTTGCGGGGCAAGGTCGACCCTCTCTCCCCCCTCTTCTCCGGCTATTTTATCCCGGCATATATTTATTACGAAACCGCGGTACATAGTCTGCCTTTCGGAGGCGCATACACACACACACATGCATACTCGTGCGCGCACACTTTAACGTAAAACTCGCGCGCGCGCATACACACATACACGTATAGGTACAGACGTAAGTGAGCGGACGAACGTTCGAAAGCATTTTGCGGGCGAGTTTGCACAAATGTGTGAGCGTGTCTGCACTACTATACTTCGCGTATATATATGCATGTATACGCTGCACTTATACACGCTCAGAATCTTATATTATATGTATAAAGTCGCTTCTTTTTCTCTCATACTCTTTCACTTGAGGTCCGATCCGACCACATATACATGCACACATCGCGGAGGCGCGTAAGCCGTAGGGAATTTATGAGTCGATGAGCATGAGCTATCCTTGCAAACGTATAGGGGGGACAAGGATAGATCTATATGATCTATACGAGGTGAGAGAGACAGAGAGACGAGGATTTTACGTATATATATCGTTGAGAAATGAGAATGGTCGTTTTTATGTGTATGTGCGAGCGTGTCGCTATAAGCTAAGCGGCATATCATATTTTATTCCACGAGCGGATTGTCATTTGCTTGGTTAGCTCGACGATCAGAGCGAGAGGGGGCGCGGTTTTCCGGATTTCTATTTTTGAGGTTAGGTTCGCAGACCAGGGAGAAAAAGAGAGACGGAGAACGAAAGAGAGCGCGCGCGCATGCATTGGTCTTCGGATTATCAGTTCCGCGAGTTCATATGGCCGAATAACGTTGTAGCGAGGAGAGCGTGAAGATGTGATATGATGAACACTCTAGCCTATATGACATATAACACAGATAGAGTTTCTGCAATGGCGTTAATTCGGAATTATTTGTTGCGTATGGCTTCATTGATTCTTTTCTGATATTGTGTTAGCATGGTCAATGCGTCTTTTTTATGCTGTTTTATACGACGCTTTTCGATTCAGAACATAGCGTTTGGTGTACATTTAATTCTTTGGATAACGTTTTTGAATTTATGAAATGGGTTTTTAAAAATAAAATGTAATTTTGACGGGGTCAAACTTAGAATACATTTTTGCACGTGATAAAATGACCTAAAAGCTTAAATAAGAGGTTATCGAACTAATGAGAATGAAGTATATATTATCGCCTTCAATCCCATGTTTTTTAGTGTTTTCCCTTATTTATAAAAACAAACTATAACAACGTAACTTTTCCTTATTCACCCATAATAGATGTATGCTAAAAATATTGAGTGGAACATTTTAAATTTATCAATTCAAATTGACTGTAGTAACAGAAATATTGTTCTCCAATGTACAACCAAGTATGTAAAATATTATTTTTAACTTCTACCTAGGTACCTATATCGAGTAGCAAGATTTTTTTAAGCTATGCATTTTCTTAACAGAAATCATGATGCCGATAAAGTAGAAATTTATAGTCGAACCAAGTAAGGATATTGATGGCAGTGTTGGATATATATATATATATATATATATATAAGTGCAAGAGGGTTCGTTTACATTTTGGCTATTGGATTTCCTTGTAAAATCCAAGATAGTAGCAACCTTCAGTTCGGCACGTGTGTCAAAGCTGCATAAATTAAAGGAATGTCGCGCTTCCGATACTTGTTTCTTCCTTCGTGGTGTTTGAAAAATGAAAGTATTCTCAAGGATTAAATCTCCAGTCAGACATCTCTCTTTTTTGTTCTGTTACACTAGACTGGTGCAATAAAAGATGACGTAGACAACTTTTTTGTGTCGCCTACCATCGGGATACATATAATAGGTGTGATGCTCGTTTATGTCCGGGCAGACGAAATTCCAACGAGATGATATTCAATATTTACTTTCATTGATTATTACATTACAAAAGTAGGTATAGCAATGAAGTTATTCTTGTTTTGATTGTAGTCGATCTTATTTGTTGTATAACAAGTGTTGCAATGAAGTCGTTTTATAAATAATGCTATTCCAAAATATTGAGTATCCATTGGATATCGATGCAAATGATTTATACGGCATTTTTAGAGCAGATATTGAAACCTTAAGCCAACTGAATTAATTAAAAATGCGAAATAATCAATTAAAAAAGGTTTTAGGTTGCTTTCAGTGATTGTACTATTCAATGAAAGTAATTCGTGAGTGAAGTGATAAAATTGCCATTAATATTATGTATTGTGTATATTAATACTGTCGTCACCTACAATGTTACAATCATGGAGCGTTTAATTTCTCATTGATCTTTTTATTTTAATGTGCGCTCAGTATAAATATGCAATAAAATATGTATAATTTACAGTCATTGAAAGTATCTTCTTTCGTATTGCATTTCCATTGTGTGTTCACAGAGTCTATGTTTCAGTGGCATTCAAAATTGTGAGAAAATAGCTCATCTCCGTTTCATGTATTCTATTACTGGCGTCTGGCAAAAATACCAGTCCAGAAGTCTGACTTTGTTGATCTTCCAAGCTAAAATCGTTAGTAATAATCGAGGTAATTTATGGTAAATTAGGTAGCAAAAACCAAACTCGTTTGTTAAAAATAAAAAATTTTCTTACTTATTTTTTATATTAGGCTGTTCTCAAATTTTAATAAAATAATTTATCTTATTAGTCTAAGATGAAAACTGAGAGATTGAACAGAATAGACTATATATTGCATATTACTGGATTACTCGAAATAAAGAAAAGAGGACCCTAAAATTTTCTGCCAATTAAAATGGAAATATAGATATATAAAATTTGTGCTATGACTTACTAGGGAAGACCACACCCTCCGGGTCAGGGATTTAACTAAAACATTACAGAGACATTCTTTGACGTAAAATATGAGATACCTGTATTGGTGTTAGCTCCAATGGGCCGGAGGGACCAAGTTAAAGCGCATTTTATTAAAATATATGAAAAATCGTGGTTGTCTTTAAACCATATCGTAGAGGTTATTGCGACAAAGATAACAAAAATATAGATAATAAACTTTCATTTGCATTTTAGAACGACTTATTAGTACTTTCCGTTCAAAAGTTATGAGCGATCTGAAACATGGATAAATTTTGGGCCTTATAATTCATCACTTATTTTATTTGTAAAATATGTCCAAAATTAATATAATTTTCGATCCCTCATATCTTTTGAATGAAAAAGGCTAATAACTCGCTCTAAAATGAAAATGAAAGCTTTTTATCTCTACTTTAGTTATGTTTTTTGTAACACTTTCTAAAATGTATATTGAACTTGCAATAAATGTTTAAGGAGAATCATGATTTTTATGTACTTTGATAAAATGCGCTTTGACTTGGTCCTTCGGGCCCATCGGAACTAACGCCGAGACACGTATATCATATTTTTCTCCAAGAATGTCTCTGTAAAGTTTCAGCAAAATCCGTGACCCGAAGGGCTTACCCCTACCGTGACTGAAATTTACAAAATCGGAGATTATGCAAAAAGCGTATTATTTTGAGTCGGAAATTTTGTTGTTACTTAATATGTTGCTCTAAAAATAAATAGCGATCAAATTTTTTGCCCCAACCAGATTCAATGGCTACACTAGTGTAAGGCTTACGCTATAGCGCAGCCGTGTATCTAACTCCTGAAGTATATTAGCTACCAAAACTTTGCAAATAGCTTATTTTATTGTTAATTTGTTGCTTTAAAAAATGGTTTGATCAGAAAATGGAATAAAAAAACTATTGAACGATGCTTTAAATAGCAGAGCACATAAAAAAACTGCAATATTAAAGCGATTTTTTGCTTTGTGAATTTGTTGCTCACGTTTCATCGAAACATGTTGCCTTTTACAATTTTATGAATGTATATTACGAGTAGCTAAAAACAGTATACAGAAGTTTTTTGTCTCAGTAAACGAAAAACTACTCATACAGGGCTATCAATGACTTTATCAATTTGCTGCTTGCGTTTTAAGAATGAATATCACTTCAGAATAGTTTAGTAAATATGCTTAACAATTTTATGTATGTTTATTTCCAAAGCTTACGTGTTAATTATTCGGGTTGGAAGAGCTTTTCATTTCAGCAAATCTTGAAAATTAATATCTAATGCTATGGATGACTTTGCGAATGAATCTGAAGTTCACTGCGCTTTTGATAGAAGATAGATCGTGATTTTGAAAATTTCAGTCACAGTATGGGTAGAGGTCTATTAAGTCTCTTCTATTAAGGGTTGCTTGATTGATTTTTATTATTAGACCATCTTAAAGCAACAACTTAGCAACAAAATATGCCACTTACCTGTTAGAAATTTTCACGATTTTATCGCGAATAAATTGTGAACTTTTTAAGAATTCGCGATTTTTTAGCCTAATTTATAGCTAATAATATCCCAAAAACGACATTATTCTGCTGAAAAAATAGACTAATTTCACGCGAAAATAAATTATTAAGTATAGGGATAGTTAGTTAAGCATAGCATATATATAATATGCAAATGACTCTATCGTTCCTAAAGTTTTTCAAAATAAGTAGAATTTATTGATTGTCATATGTAGTTAGTCATAGTAGTTATGAGTATGAATTTCATACGTTCTATGACGATCAATAAATTCTACTTATTTTGGAAGCATAGCATATAGTTTAATATTTATAAATA
>UELV01082798.1:0-10173 GCA_900490015.1 Megastigmus stigmatizans | reverse complement strand
ATTACTATGTCCGTGCAGAGAACCTGCAGAAATATTTTATGGAAACATTGTAGAAAGGTTTTCGAGAAATGTTTCTGGAAAAGTTTCTGAAACATTTCTCGAAAACCTTTCTACAATGTTTCCATAAAATATTTCTACAGGTTCTCAGCACGGACATAGTAATATTTCAAAAATCTTTCAGTGAAATGTTTCTGAAAGGTTTCAAACCTTTCAAAGAAACCTTGCAGAAACCTTGCAGAAATATTTCATGCTATGTGGGTAGCGCCATCTGACAAATAGAAGGCAAAAAGTCACATTTAAACTTAAAAAATAAGTCAAATCAGCTTTTAACTGGAAGATTTTCTTATTAATTAGAATCAGTAAAATTATTTCATACCAGCAATATCAATGCACAATTGTTATTTAGTGAAAGTTCATCTGTGCAGCTTTTTTAAACAATAGTATCAATCGTGAATAAACAAAAAATAAAAGTAGCCTCATTTTTTTTCTTTTTTTTTTTAATTTATTTAGCAATGTTGATGCCTCGTGGAGGTTCATTTATGCTTCAGAAATCAATATACAATTTTTAAATGTTTTACAATACAGAATATGCCGCTATATACATTTCGCTTAAAATTTTAGATTTTAAGGTAACAATTTTTCAAGAAGGTATGAATTAGACTTAGCGCTTTTACATTTAAACATATAAGAAAGGCCTCAACGTTGAATGGAGGTCAGTAGTTCAATTTAAGCAAGGATCCAAAAAGTTTTTGTCTTTGAGAGTCATAGTTTTGACATTGCCATATCACATATATGGTTTAAATTTTCATCAGCGATGATTTTCACATGATTCCCACGTGATATTCACATGATGCTCGTGTTCCTCATAGGCTTTTCACATGAGTTTTTTCGACAGGGAAATTACGTAATTTTTGGAAAACATGTTCACATCTGACTCTACATTTTCCAAAATTACGTGTTTTTTAAGTGAAATTGTATGTGATTTCTTAAAATCACGTCATTTTACAAAATTGCGTATCCAGTGGCCTTCTTCGATTTATGAAAATTGTGATTTTACAGAAAAAACACCTCACTTCTGAAAACAACTTATTATATATTGGAACAAAAATCACGCATATATTCATTTTAAATTAGTATTTGAAAGAACGAAAATCTATCAAACCAAACAATATGATAATGTTTATCAATTAGCTGATGAGATCTATCTCCATTAACTGTTGTTAAAAAGGAAACATTAACGTATTCTATTTTCATTTTTTTATACCATGAGTTCCACAATGAATGTTGATCTTGAGATAAATTTATATACTGAAATACCTACACTATAACAAATACAAAAAGTTTTGTCGGAATTACAAGAAATCGGGTTACACAGTGATCTTAATCGAACATTTTTTGCAGAGTAGTTGAACAATTAATAAATAATAGAATAGGTACAACTTATATTATACTTATAAAAATATATTATACCATATAAAACTGTCCATATAAACCTGTCCCTGAGGAGTCCCTGAGGAAGAGCCAGAGCGGGCTCGAAATGTAGGGCGTTTGGGTGGTGGCGAGCGATCAGATTTTTTTTTTTCAGCGTTAAATATAAGTTTATTTCAGATTCTGCGGGGGTGATTATAAAAGTAAACAAGGGCAATCTGATTGTCCATTAATATTGATTAGACTGTAAGACAATAGAAAAATCTTTGTCAGTTTAAAATATAGATTGGCTTGTAAGAATTAAAATTAAATAAAGTAATCTTATTTATTTGATGGTATTCTTTAACATATTTTTTTTATAAGTAATAAAAATATGTCTTTAACAATAATAAACTATAATTCACAAAAAGGTAAAAGAAATTTATCGTATCGATCGCAGCAAACATTTTCGCGAACACGCATAGTGACTCCCCTCTTCGGGCTACAACAGAAACACAGTATTCAAGACACATGAACATAAAAAAAATATTTAAACACAATATAAGAATCATATCTTCTTATTGAGTTTAATTATTTTTGTTCACGTTCAAGTATTTTGAATACTGTGTATTTTTGCTGTAACCGGTAGAGAGGAGTACATAGAAACTTCGATAGAAACTCTCTTTAATTTTGCTCACTCGATTCGTTCGCTGCAATCATTTATTACTTCCTTTTACCTTTTTGAATAACTACATTTATGCGAAGAATAATTTAAATTTTCAAGTTATAAACTATAATTCTATAACCATATATAAGAGCCAAAAAGATCCGTAAGTATATAACAGCTAAGTACAGTTTTTTTCTGATTCTGATCCCCTAGTGTATGACGTATCAGATGATGCAACCGCGCATGCTGATGGTCACATATATATACTGGTACTTTTTTGGAAGGGCGAGAACCAGAGAGAGGGATAGGGAGGAGAGATGGTTAAAGCCCACGTTGTGCTGGACGCTGACTGCTGAGCACAACAAAACTGCGAACCGATGTTAGTCAGGTTAGGAGTGTTGTGATGTGTGCATTTCTACGTACTTACGATGATCAGCGAAAGCATGGACGAATCAGAAAATGTAAGTCGATGTTTTTGCTAAATCTTACAGTATCTATTGAAAAGCATGTGAGCATATAATCAGAATAGGTATTTTAGGGACGAAAAGTTTTCATCTTACTATATTTTAAGTTAAAATTCTGTCATGATGTAAAGACGCACTGCAGATATATATAAATGCAGGCAGTCGTGCGCTTCGCCAAGTCGCCATTTTCGATCCCATTAATGTTTCTGTTTTTATATTATACTTATATTATCGTGGACCGTGGTGTTATTATTTTTTCAACTATTGATTAAAATATTACTTTTAATTATACAATGTCTCAGCAAGTACTTACTTATAGCTATAGCTAAACGTTTAAATAATATCGAGTATGAAATTTAAAGTAACGAGTAAAAGCTTTATTAATAGTGTCAAAGTATCAAACAAATGGATATAAATTATACAGTTTTTCACTCTTATTCTCCATGTATTTTTGAAAAAAAATCAATCATATTTTTCAGAAAACAAGCTACAACTCTTTCTAATCGACATCTAGACCAATTATGATTGCTATATTTGAAAGATGAGATGTTAAATTAACGGAAATACTGTATGCGAAAGTTTATTAAGTACGTTATCACGTAGAACGTTATAGCGTTAAACATTGAGAAGAAAAAAATGTAACTTTAGGTATTAATGAGTAAAACATTTCGATTTTGGATACCCCAACGTATAATGAAATTTTCAAAATTAGTTTAAGTATATATACAGAGTTGAAAAGAAATCAGAGATTATTTATTTGGTGGAGAGCGTCCTCAACGCTCCACCAGTGTATTAAACCAAAATATAGACATTAACCACTTGTCTGGTTCTACTTAAATCAAAAATACGTAAGTAGAAATGGTATATAGTTTTTAGAAGAATTACACAAGAATAAATTTGATTCTTTAACACTTTCGTTTTCAATTTACTATTTTAATAAGAAAATTTCAGAATTGAACTTATACAAAAGTTTGGAATATATCTAAAGGAAACTCATTAACTATATTTAACTTTTAAAAGAATTTATCTTCAATCTGCATATGCACGTAGATAAAATAGTTTTAATAAAACAAAGTTCATTTGAATACTTTAATAGAATTTCTCTTTTACGTGCAATTATTAGCCATCAGAATATTATATTTCATTCATATAATCCAAACTAATTCCCATCAGAGCCTTCCGTGGCATTACTCGCGGTAATTTTATCGCGTTCGTTGATCTGAGAAGTCGTGCGATTTATCTTACCACTGGTTATGCATTATAGATAAGATCCACTAATAAGTGATTGCTTTTTATGCATCGGAAACTTGATTATCAGCGACAATATTTTGTAAAAATTTTTTTACACATTTTTTATTGCACTAAAATAATTTCTTTCTATTTGATGTTTACTATAGATTTTGAATTAAGGGGATGTGCCAAAGAAATTGTTTTCTCTAATGTAAACATAGTTTCATTAAACATTCCAATGCAGAAAACAATATCTAAACAAGCATTTGAGGCCAATATGTTGATTCACATTCATTTTCGCAAGTTATTTAGAAATACTTGAAGGTAATAACTTAATATCGACGTAGATACATCGTCTTGTAGTCTAGGAAAAGCATCCTAGAAATTTTATCCCGACCGAGATGTGGACAGGATTTGATCGAGTATTAATATTAGCCGAACCAGAATTTAAATTCTCGTGCATTTTCACAAGATTTAGCTATCGTTTTCTGCGCTGGACTTCCAATGGCATATTCTACACCAACCAAAATGGTTCATTTCAGCTTAAAATTACTTGTTTTAATTTAAAATCTTTATTAAATATGATGATTTACAGTGGGGCCGAAAACGACCTTGATGGAAGTTGTTTATTCTAATGATCAATGTTATACAATAAGTTTAAATATACCAAAATTTCTTTCATAAGTTATTGATCAACTGAAATATTTTTAAAATAGTTCAGTTTAACGTACATAGTAATTAGTAAAACGTTCGTGGATGACTATTAATTAGAGGTGCAAAGAAACGATCCTTGCGAATCAAGAAAATTCAGGGCTTAAAAGTATTATTTTGCAAAGTTAACAAATGCCACTGCACTATTTAACTATCCAAGCTAGTTTTATCTATCATAGCGATCTCACAATTGCCCAGTGAGATTGCTACTCAACTTCTCACACTGGACTGTGTCCCAATTGTGAACTTTGCAAAATAATACTTTTAGGACTTGAAGATGGACTTACAATAAAATACATGCCCTAAACGTTGTCTTTTCATTAATAACTGAATTTTCTTGGTTCGCTAGGATCGTTTCTTTCCACTTTTAATTAAAATACAGAATCGAATTAACTGAGATTGACATTCTTGTGCGCTTGCAGTGCAATCTGATTAATGCGCGCAAAATTCAAAGCTTATACTTATTTTTAATATTAAGTTTTTATAACTCACTTGCAGACGCATAGTGTTTTTCAGATTTCAAATACATTTAAAACTTGTATACGCTTTTTAATAACAATAATTTTAGACGATTGAAAGAAAAACGTATTTTTCAATTATTAAGTCTTTGAGGTTTTTTTTTTTTAAATTAAACATATATATATATATATATATACAGACATCGTACTTGTTGAGAAATATCGAAGTGAGAAAAAAGAAGTCAAATTTTTGCGATCTAAAAAGCTACCACGCGACCGCGCTGGTTGATTAAATTTAAGAAAAGTACTCTAGTATTCAACTTATTGCAAATGAAAATGTATTAGTCATATATCTTGTTTTACAAATTTAAGCCCATTAAATTATAAAAGTCCAGCTGCTGTCACCTCGAGACGTATCTAAATTTAAACTGCTCGTGGTGTCTATTATCATTTCCATTACAGATATAAGAGCACAACTGCCGAAGTTTTAGTAAATTTTCAAGTTAGTATTACTGCATATTAGAGCTTCCCTTTTAGATACCTTATATACGAATATGTGTGCGTGTGTGTGTGCGTGTGTGTGCGTGCGTGTGTGAATGTGCAGTGTTTCTTGGTCATTGGGTGGATATCCCATAAACTCGGGTTACACGAATGCCTTAGATGGTGGGACCATCAGCGTATAAAGCAGAATTTTTCTCTTCCTGTGTTATAAGCCCTATAGAGCAACCGTCAATCGGCGCTCACCCGCAACTGCGCACATCGTCCGAAAATACACAACTCTCTTGTATACACGTATATCGAAAGAGGAGCGAGTGGGGCCGATCCAACGATTAGATGGAAGCCTCTCACAGTTTAAGGTCGCATCCATATACGTGTACTTTGTACAGTCGCATTGGTGGTAGTGAAATAACACGCAGTAAAAGAGAGTAGGGACTTTTTTCGAGTGTATACACGCGAAGTTACTGCGCAGTCTGCAGGCAGCTGCTATAGAATATATAGGAGAGGAGCAGGAAAGGGAGTATATATATAGGAACGGACCCGCAGAAAGAAAGAGAGAAGGAAAACGGCAGTTGCGATTACATACCCCCGAAAGTCGTTTGGGAATCTCATCGCAGTCATCGCACGCTTAAGTTTTCGTATGGGGCAAACGGCGAACTTTCATTTTTTTCTCCAATTCGTATATATTGTATATACATGCGAGTTTGTACTGGCACCCATACAAAAGTGTGCACGTGCCGCACAATTTTACATATGTTCCCGATGCACATGTGTGCACCGCCGTGCACGTGAACCGTGCAGAGTTTACATGTGTATAGAGTGTGTAACTGTTAAGATTCTTTTTTCCTCAGATTTTCATTCTCTGCATGAGACGTTGTTGCCGGTAATGTTTCTGTACGATGAGAGGATGCTTTTACTTAAAAAAATATTGAAAATTCGATAATGCGTAACCAATGAAATTTCTTTTTTTCAGTGCACATTTTTTATGCTGCTTAAGCAATTCGTTTATTTCTTAAATGGTGCACCACAGATTTTTCATTAAGCTTTCAAATTGACGAACGAATTTGTTATTGTAAAAATGAAGAAAAGTATATTAGAATCTTTTTTTTCGCGTAATTCGCCTACTTATGCATATTATAAAAACGCATCAACTTTCGCTTTCAAAATCTGACATTGCTGGATCGAATTAAAAAATGAAAAGAAGATGAAATTAGTGTATGAACTGTGTATGACCATTTTACAAATGTCTGCAGTGTTAAAGAGTTACGTCCGCTAAACATTATAAAAAATAAATATTTTTTTTAAACACATAAACATTTCAAAAACTTTCCACCAAAGTCAATTTATGTACAGGAAACGCAGTATACTACTTAAAAATAAAATCCTATTTCGATTTATCAATACTCTATAATTTTATATCTTTATATCTACTTTTGAATAACTCAAGATACGGTCGTGAATTCGATATACTGTTTAAAAAATTATATTTTAGAAATTGAAAGGTTCTCTAAACAAATATTCGCCTAAAGAACGCTATCAAAATTTTAGAGCAGATTAATGTATTTTGACTGAAAAAAAATTTTAATAAATGATCTTTATTTCGATTAGGATTGGGAATAATCTTTTTCTTACAGAAAATACTATATCGTCATAACCACTCTTTAAGGATGTTCTGGCTATATAGTCGAAACGATGACACACACTTGAAAGTTTGTAAATAAGTAGATTTTACCAATACAAAATCACTCACAAAATTTTAGAAGGATTGAGAAGCCCGTTTAAAAGGTATTGATCAGTATAAATTTCAATTTAATACGTGCTGTATGGTATGTCTATTGATTTGATACCGAAATTTACATATAATCGAAAAAAAAACTGAGGAAAAAACAATGTCAAGTACTTAAAATTTTTTATACCAATAATTATCTAAGTATAACAATAATATAACTAATTAAACTTTAAACATGTATCAACGATAAAAAATGTATGTTAGAAGCTGTAAACGAAGCAATTCAGGATTAACACGGTAAAATGGGCAAATTCGCAGCCAAAAGTTTGTCAAATTATTCTTTATATAGGCAGAAAATACTTTTAAACACATTTAAATCAATTTAAACCGGATTCAATCTTGAATCTTAGTATAGTTCTATATATAAATATGTTTTAAAATCATAAAAACTTAATTTTTAAATTTGACTAATTTTTGGAGTTGATTGTACAGCCAGAACATCCTTAACAGCATTGTTATCTATCGGTAAAACAGAGTACTCCATCTATCTTATATTACGGAACTCCATCTATCTTATATTACGATTACAAGTTCTTCTTTAATTAAGGTTGTGAAACTTTTATTCTTTAAAATAAAAATTTTTATTTAGGAAAGATATTGAATTTATTCTTGCGTTTGTGTGTAGTTTTGTCTTAAATTGTTAAAAAGTTGAATAGCAGACCTAATGAAACTGATGACTAATTCCAAAAATAAATCTTCAATTTCCTAAAGCATTTAGGAGCGAGTTTCGGACTCAAAAGTTCCATTTTACTATCTATGATTGACTCAATGTTATTTAACAAACTATCATTGCTTCATCGCCAGTTAAGACGCCAACACTGTGATTGAACTCGAATTTTGACTGAAAGATTTTTCTAAATCTAAAAACTAAGATAATGATTGCGCTAAATATAATTTTTATTATCCGGAAAAATCCATAAAGTTCAATATAAAAAAAAGCAATGAACAAATAAAAAATGATCATTTTATAGTAGAATTGTGTGATTGGGATTATTTTTTGAGACACTTGTTCATTCGTTAATGTGTCGTTTTAATCGCTCATGATGCTTAATACACTAACACATGAATCTGAATCATAAATGCTACAATTGATTTCAAAGGTCAAAAGACATAATTAAGATTGAATTCATCGAGAAAAAATTGATCTGACAGAGTTTAATTAAAAAGTGTCAATTTTCGTAACTGTCGAAGGGAGTGTAAACTAAATATAGGAGTGAAAAGAAAATTCGAAATTCGATGAGACCCGACCCGACGCGAGTGCAAATGAAAGCCGAGTGCAAATCGAAGCGTATAGTGCGCGCGCGCTTGAGGAAGGCATTATTTGGGTCAGGGTTATTCTAGTCGGAAGCTTGCGGTTTCGCACGTACCAGCTACTTCGCTCTCGACGCTTTGCGGCGTACGCAAAACTCAATTGGCGTTTTTGCGCAGCTTTTCCTACTTCGTCGACGTGGAAGTTATCCAAAATAAGCTTGTATGCTTCTTGAGATTTGATATTACGTTTAAAAACTTATTAAAAGGTTATCCAAAGATAAAATTCGGAAATACATCTTTTTGTATACATATTTTTTTCTACAATTTACAAGTTAATAACGACAAAATCAAAAACTTGGAAATCAATTGAAACCGTCCTCATCTATACCTTTCATAAAATTCTGTACAAAACCTAGGAAATATTCAGTTATTTTTGAGCAAAATATTTGTCCGCTTTTAACGTTCGGACAAAAAAAAGAGCTGGCTATTGGCATCGATAATTGACAAGTTCAAAGCAATGTGTACGTTGAAATTATTTAGGCAACGTGCGGGCTGTGACGGAGTATATTACACATATGCCCAATGTCTTTTTCGGAGGACTCATTGCTTATATTGATGCTTTGATTGCAATTATCTCCTATGATTGAAAACATTGTTGTTGGTGCAGCACACGCAAGGTCGACATCAAATTTTAATCGTCAATCTTTTTTATGAAATTATGCAGTATACATATAACCATTATTTGCATTATATTTAACGTAAAGGTTACATTTTTGCATACATAAGGAAACATCACGAAATAAGAATTATTATTAGTCCACTTTTCTCAAAAGCACTTAAAATGTACAGCCCTCGATCCCTTTTCCCGTAAACTCCTCATCTAGAATCAGTTATTATGATGTATAGCTCATTGCACTTTTATAAGTCAACGAGTTTTGATAAAAAATGAAATTAAAACGGCTGTACTTTAACAACAATCCACTCATTATTAAATTAATATCTACCTACGCAAGCTTAGATATAACACTTCGTTTTATTCGTAATAGTAATTATAAATTTCCCATATTATCTTCTGAGGTAAGAAAAATAAAATAACCATAAGGTACATTAATTTTAAAAGGCAAAGAGAAGCGTAGAAGCTAGTTGAAAAATCTCAAATTTGATGATGTTTCGCGAGAACTAGATGTAGTAATACGCGATACCGTAGAAAATAGTATTTTTTATTTTTTTTATATTATTTTTATTGGCCTTTGTGATCTATGCACATAGTGGTACTTTCCTTTGAATACTTTTTGTGCCCAGTGGGACTTTATTCTGTTTCAAAACTTTTGTGCTCAGTGAGACTATATAGAAAATAGTATAGTATAGTAATTTTTTATTGGCATCAACTTTACAGTTATACAGCCACAACACTGTGGTAGAAAATAGTAATTTAATTTTAATAGGTTTTTATTGGCCAATATTTTACATACACACACAGAGAAAAATAGTTCACTAAAAATTGCGAGAAACTTCATGAAAAATTAAATACTATAATATTCAGCAATGGTGAGACAGAGTCGCTGTTTACTAATGTTTAGTAGACAGTATAGTAAAATTGAAGTATGCTAAGTTCTAGAAAATATTATTTTAATAATTACTATACCAGTATAGCAATTTTTAATTTATTTACTCTTAATTATTACTATACCAGAAGAA
>UELV01082796.1:39431-78919 GCA_900490015.1 Megastigmus stigmatizans | reverse complement strand
TTCTCTTAATAATTTCTCTATAATGATTATGTATAGCCTTAAATGCATACTAATTCAAATGTAGGAGAAAATTGACGATTAGTTGTAAAATGGTTTAAATTGCCAAATTCTTCATATTATCAACATAACTTTTAATTTCAATTTCTAAAGCATACAAAAAGAAAGAAGCTAGTTACCGTCATATACCTGTATTATCTATGACTTTCGCAATTGCATGTTTGTACATGCTATTTTTATTTTATATGTTACACGAACAAGTTAACTGGCCCAAGATAAACAATTTTGAATAAAGTTTTCAAGTAATATTAATCAAAACGATTAATACGTATAAGAGAAGACCAATTTTATCCAACCAAGTATAAGATAATTAATTAATTGCAGCTATAACAGATTTTCCTGTATTAACGCTGGATATAAGATTTTTTCTTCGTATAAATTAAACTGGTAGAACGTCTTAATCTGTTTATGAAAATAGTCTGAATAAAAACTATCTGTACACACTTAATAAGTATAGTGTCATAAAAAATTATTGTGTTTGTCATTTCTTTGCCCTTTATTAATAGCAGTCTTTCCAGTTGTGACGTGTCAGGTTATGACTCAAAATGCACCTGCGCTCCTGCCAACTGCAAAAATGATCTTATATACACTGACGGAGGAACCGCAGATCACTAAAAGTGCCTCGTTAAGACCGAGCAAGTTTCAAGAGTAAGTTTGTACTAGAAAGCAAAAATGAAGTATATTCATCAAAAACTTGTTTTTTCATAATGATTTCTACGAATGTTCTTTTACTCGATGGATAAATCTATATAGCAGACTATTTTATTTAAGATTTGTACAATGAATTAATTAGTGAATAATTAAACAATAACTAAAACCAAACTTGTATCGTAAGAACTTTAAATTGATGCTTTAGTAAACATTTTATCACAATTGTTCAAACAAGCATATGAAGCATTTTAACAAAACGAATTCATATAAAAAACAACAAGCTCGTCTAATGGTACAAGGTATGTATAAAAAATGAGTAAGTGTAAAATGCACGCAAACATGTATCATTATGCAGATTGAAAGAATACATTTGTCGAAAGTGAATCGTCAGCGCTCCCTCGCATTAAATTAAAGCGCCTCGGATAAGGATCTCGGATTTCTCTTATTTTACGGCTGAGAGCAGCGGCACCGAAGGACTTGCCTTGCCCGCAGTATATATGTATAGATAAAAGCGAGAAGAAGAGAGAGAGAGAGAGAGAGAGAGAGAGAGAGAGAGGAGGTGCTCAAGTGCGTTGCACTTTTCAGGTTGGGGTGGAAATACCCGAGTTCGAGAAGCGCATATAGGGGCATCTGCCAATCAAAAATACATAATTATTGAATTGGACGCGTGTGTGTGCACCTGCGCTGTGGCGGCGGCGGCGGCGGTGGCGGTGGCGTTTACTGCACCGGGGAAATAACAAAGCAGAGTAGCTGCGCGCGCGCGTGCACACGACCAAGGAAGAATAATTGCGCGTACATAAAAAGTGCTTTGCTCAAAAGAGATGTACTGACTGTATAGTTTCATATGTATAAAGAGCAGCAATTAAGAACAGCGTTGTAGTTCCTTATGTATAAAATAGCGGGAAGTTTTTTAAATAGTGCGGGAAAGTGTAATTTATCAATGTCGTCGCTTTGAATTATGAAAAATGTCTTCACTTACATTCAGCAAGTGAAAACTCGAAGAGAGAGAAAATTACGAATATAATAAAACCGAATCGAGCGACAAGTAGTCCCTGCAAAAGAATTATATACGCGGTGGTTGGACTTTCTGAAATTGATTAAAAATCGAAACATCTGCCGTGACGATCATATACAGGCGTGCACGCAACGCCACCTGATACCTCGCCTCCTTTTTTACAGCTCCGTCTCTTTCATTTCGCACGAGAACACGTCCAAAACTGAATATAGTGACAAAAAAGCACTTTTGAATAAATACCCGGCGCAATTAAGTCTTGTTTGTTTAACGGTCTTTTTTTTCATTGCCGACTGCCTCTCTCTCTCTCTCTCTCTCTCTCTCTCTCTCTCTCTCTCTCTCTCTCTCTCTCTCTCTCGTCTCGCAGCATTATGCAATTTCGCACCTAATTTCCATATTGTGTCGACGACGGGACACGTGCCGAAAACAGGCTTGCAGGTTTTATGGCTGTGTACGCACTGAGTAAAGGCCAGTCGCGAAACTAGATTTTGCTGCAGTTTTATTGTTTAATTTAACTTTCTTGGTACAGATGAACATCTGTATGGAATGAGCAGTTGTACAAGTGGAATGTTTTAATTGTTATTCTTGAAAAAGGAGGTAACTGCCACGGCAATTACTTACATATATAGTTTGCGCAATTTTTTACATGTTCTAATTGAAAATCGATTTGTGTGATAGTTCAGGTATATAAATATCAAAGTATGATCGCTACTCTTTAAACTTCAAATAAGTTCTTTTTTCACTAATTCCAATTTGTCCTGAATATTGTATTTTGAAAATCTTTTACTAATTAGATATCTTCTTAATAATCTTTTCAATTTGTTTACAAAGATATGCAATATTAACTGGAATAATTATAGTTTTGTACTTGACAATAAAATTTCAGTTCTAAGAACCAATCGGGTATAAAGAGATTGGATTACAGAAATAAAAATTTGATATCATCTAATCCGGATCTAATCCAGTAAGAGAAAGCATATCAGAAGAGCACTAATCAGATGAGCAATAGCAAGATTATCTCAACTCGCAGACGTGAAGTGAGCTAACAAATTATTAATGTATCGAATTATAGGTGAGATTTACCTTTCTAAAAATTTCATTTTTTACCAGTAATTATTCCCATAAATAAAGAAAGATCCATCTTTCTTCATTTATGAACTGGAACACTTAAATCTAATTTATTTACAAAAATATATATTTACAAGATTCACATTGATAGATCTACTAAAACTTGTTGCCGAAATATCCAAAAGCTGAAAAGTATCGCATACCCTAGAGTATTTTTCTTTTCTCGGTAATACGACATTTCCGACTACCCTATGAAACCACAAGGTAAATGCAATGTATAGGTGCCATCCAATGCTTACTATAGCCGATGCGCTTTTTGCATTCAGGGCAGCTCGCACGCGTGACCTTATAGCGTAGAAGCGTGGACGAAGGGGTATAGTTACAGGTGGGCGCGATCAGCATGTGCCGCTGCATTTACGAGTGTGTTGCACGTGTGCAGTGCACGCACGCGACGGTGTATATAAGTATTATATATCCAACGAGTCGAAGGTTGTGTGGCAAGCGCCTTTAGCCACTGAGTTTCCAGTGAATTCCACGCTGTATAATGTCCAAACAAATGCTCTCGCTATTTTAATTAGTGTAAGCACAGTAGCGAGTGCAGTGGAGTCAAATGATTGTATCGTTCAGGGGATTTATCGCGTGATTAACTTAATGTTTTTCCTTGATCACTGTAGATCTAGAACCAAGTACCTTAGGTAATAGTTTTATTCGATTGTGCTCTTTGCATTTTGATTATGGCAGTTAGTCGAGTTGATGGAGTTACATGAAATTTGTTAATTAATGCATTAGTTATGACTGCATCGTTTTGTATTGCTTGCTCAATCTAATTGTCCAAATCTGAACCAGTGAAATTCACGATAAATTAATAAATATTCACTATTAAGTAGTCACATAAGTCATTTTGATAAATAACTATAAACTATAAAATTTTCTTCAAGGTTGGAAACGATCTTTCCGAACAAGTAAAATACACTTTTAACTAAGTGGCTATTTGTAACATAATGGCCATAACATAAAATTTTCTTATACAGTTCTTAAGCCTTCATTAGGTCCAACTATCCATAGTTACAATTTTGCGATCACTTAGATACATATGAACACACACTTACAAATGCCTGCTTTTTTGTACACTGAGAAAAAGGATGTCTTGCATTAAATGAATCGTTCACTACAATGTCTAATGTACCATTTATATACTTACTCCAAATAACATGTTCATTAATAGTTAATAAATATTTTCTTGGATTCAGTAGTTTTCGAAAAATACATACCATGTACGTAAGCCATTTTGACAAGTGCATGATTCATTAATAGTAAATGAATATTCAATTAGCCATTTACGAATCCACGTTAATTAACATTAAATAAAACTCATTTAATATAAAACATCCTTTTTCTCAGTATAACCATACCGAAATTCCTAAAATAAAAGACCACGAGCACGTGAATCGACGCTGTATTGAAAAGAAATATCTATATACAATTCAGTAAGCGTCCTCGTCCGTTGATCCTCGGAAGATCGTGCACAAAGTAGTTTATAAAAAAGTACTCGTGATCATCATCAAAGACATTATTGATATTATTGTTGTTTTGCCAAAGCAATGTTATTAACTCTTCAGTCTGGTGTATGTAACAGTGCTTTATATCTTGAGCAATTGTAATTAATTTACGTATTTGAAATTCATCCGTCTTTAAAAACTTACTAATTATCCATCTTCTTATACTGATTTAAATATTTTCCAAGGCGTTATCATCCTCGGCATAAAACCACGATTTTTCATTTCCAAAACGAGAAAGTATATATCTCCAAAGCCAAACGCCCCACGTCCACAGACTCACATCCCCCGCATGAAAAAGCGCATTATAAACGCGTATGTACCAAGACGACTCGAGCGCATCGCAACGAACAAAACGCCTTGATTCATCAGCATCGATCATCGGTAAAGGACCGCTTGCAGCATACAACTATACTCCCCCTCTCTGAATCCAAGAGACGACGCGTGTCTCTCGTCCTAAGCCAAGAAAGCTTCCCCTCCTATATATGCCTTCTTGTCACCCAAAGAAAAGCCACTTGCGAAGAAAAGAAAAGAGAGACGCCCGCGTGTATGTAACCAGCTGCAGAGGAGCCATTCTACGAAGTAAGTAAAAGAGCGCGGGGGTGCAGAAGCAGCGGCGTTTTGTTCGGGCTGCACTTATTCCTCGTAAATTTTTCTAAGAGTGGACAAGAAACGATGCGTGTTTTCGGGTGATCGCGGCTCGATGGTCAAGCGCCGTTTGTCAGCGGGTGCGAGATGGCCCGTGTCCAAATATTTGTCGCGGTGATGCTGCTGCGAGGGTGGACAGAGGCTAAGCCATTGTTGGCCGGGACTCCGAGCAAACGAGAAGGCCACAGGAACACGAGGCGCGACCGGACACTTAACGCCACCCCGGGACTTTTATATCGCTCGTTAATCTTCTGTCGATTTGTTGAGGGCGAGATTTATTATCGCTGGGTTATTGTCGACTGTACTGCTGTTTTCTGTTTACACGATTTTGCCAGGGGTTCGCTTTCGTAGTTATGCGGGTGTGCAGTGAGGGAGGATCTTTAAATAGTGTGTTTTTATTGTATCAGGGATAATAAGTTAAACATTCAGATTCAATCTTTGAATTTACATGATTTTTATTCTGTTTCTATATATTTTGTTGCACAATAACAGCTAGATTGACTAAACTGTGGAGTACTAGATGATAGGAACAAAACTAAAATTATTATAAAACTAAATTGCAATGTTTTACTGAATAGAAAGTATTTATGCTGCTTTTTTTTAGCAGTAGCGAAATAAATATTTTACCTGGCGTTATGAACAACAATTCTAAATTTAAAGGAATAGTCAAC
The DNA here is from genome assembly GCA_900490015.1 of Megastigmus stigmatizans. Taxonomy (NCBI): domain Eukaryota; kingdom Metazoa; phylum Arthropoda; class Insecta; order Hymenoptera; family Megastigmidae; genus Megastigmus; species Megastigmus stigmatizans. Next base: position 73,256 of record UELV01082796.1, on the reverse strand, counting down.
CTAATTTACATATCAATATATATTGTGTCTTATATAAGTATCTGTTTATATTATATCCCCAAAAACAACATTAAACTAAACAGTTAATAGTGCCTAGAAAATTAATTAAATTAAAATTAAAATAAAATAAAAAAATTTAAGTTGTAGCATCCAAAGTCATAAGTTGACATTGTTTGTTTGTGGTGTTCAAATCTTTCGTTTTGATATACAATTAAGGGGGTGGTGTCATAGTAATAAATATTTTTTTTTTTTGCTGATATCTTTTTATATGTATAATGAAAATTAAATTTCGGATTTAAGTGGCCTAGTGCACGATATAATAAATCGTCCTGCTATAAATGAAGTCGATCTGATTCGTCATTTTTTTCAATTAGTTGAAACTAGTGAGAGGGATTTATGTATTAAAAGTTAACCTCAAAATTACGATCATTCCTACATATTTTTATAGCTTTTAATATTTATAATCTTGAGTAATATTTGGACTTGGCAGGCCTAGTGCTCGATGTTATTAAACTTTCTAAGTATGCAATATGAAGCTTATGTGACTTGTAGTTTTTTTAATTAATTGGAATAGAGAAATAGATGGAACAGCCAGTAAAGGGAGACACTAGTGCATCCCCTTCAATTGTTTAAAGATTCAAAAGAAATTATTACGTCCTCACCATTTCGTCTTCATTTGGATCTCACAGCCAAAGCTTTAGTCATCACACTAAAATCTCTTCTAGCTATAGACTTTGATTGCGACGTCCATATAATTTAGTTGACATATCCAAATCTATGGTTCTCATGATTCTCACATGCAAAGTGGCTTCATTTGCATTTAATTATCATGAATTGGATAACGTATGTTGATAATATTATTGTAAATGTTATCAAAATCAATAAATAATATTATAAGAATTTTAGAACATTTTTCTAGAATAATTCTAATAAACTCTTAAAAGATAGTCTGTCCAATACAGTTACTGAAAATGTTAAACCCAATTTTATCCTCCACTAATGGGTTCAAAGAATCTTGAAAATTGAACGAAGAGTCTAAAACAGTATAAAATGTCAGTAACTATGCTTCATCGGCTTGTTCTTAAATATAAAATATGAACTAGAAAATAAAATATTCTATTAATATTAGTGTTCTACATATATTATATTTTATTATAAAAGTAATTTTCTTACAAGCTTAATTACATCACTAATCTGAAAGTATATTAATTTCTTTGTGCTATAAATCATTATATTTAATAAATAATTATATATAAGTTTTCTAAATATTCAACCACAGACTTAATCCTACAAACGTGCATTGTCTGCAATATAAAAAAAAAATATAAAAAAAAATCAGAAATTACGTGGTAAATAAATTTTCTTTAATCCAAACAATGGCGCTCACCCTCAAGTATAAAGAAATAATCCTCGCTACAACAAAGGCTAGAAAAACACGAGAGACGAAAAGATAGAAAGCAAAGAAGGGAAGCGGGGAAAAAAGCCGTAAGTTAAAAAAATCGAGGGAAAAGAAAGGAAGAGAGAGAGAGAAGAAGACGAACGTAGACGCGCGTGGCAGAGAGTCAACTTTTCGCGGGCCCCGGACGAGCCATACCTACACACACGAGCTCTGATTCTTTCCCCCTCAAGTCCCTATTCGTCCCTTTTTTCGCGAGGGGAGAGACAGAAGAAAAGAAAAAGAAAAAGGGGGCCCATGCAGTGTGGCGGCATGCTTCTCGTCTCTCTCTCTCTCTCTCCCTCTCTCTTTCTAGCCGCTGTCATTCGTCTCGCGAGGCATGACGGACGAATGAACGTATAGCCGAGGCCCGAAAGATAGAGATGGAGATAGGAAGTAACGTCCGATGATGCCAAGGGAAAAAATTGCTGTAAAATTGCATTTAGCTTGCTGTGTTAGGTTTGTTTTGAACTCACCAAACTATTACTCTGCTCTTTTTTTAATTAAACAAATTCTGAAGTTTTTATTATTAATTCTTTTATATCAGGGATAATTTTTTAAAAACTATAATAATTAACATTAAATAATGAGTATTAAAACTTAATGAAGAAATAGCTATACAAATATATATATATGTTTCTTATAAGTGTGGAAACATTGACTGATTCATTCATTTTACGTAATTCTTGCGTAAATGTCACATACATTCTGTTCAATATTCAATACCGATGTTGACTGATATAACTGTAAAAAATGAATAATTTTATACATTTTTCTAAATAATGTAATTTTTCCCCTTACGCGTACGAAGAGATATATTAATAAAGTGGGCGTACAAGCGTAGAAAACTATATTTATTTTTAAAATAGAATAATAACGAACTACTCATTCTACAAAAACTTTCACGACACGATTTATTCCACGTACATAAAAATATATTTATAAGTTGTCTACTGCGTACTATTACAACATAAATAATCGATGGAATTCACATTTTATTTCCTCAAAGTGCAGTAAATGAATATCCATTCACATTCGTATTTTTCAACATAAATTATTAGTTCAACACAAACTAATAAAAGTAGTGCATACATTTAAATTAAAATCTACTATAAGTTATGATCGTGCAGAAAACAAATCAAAACACTTATTTTGTGATTTGTAAAATCTTAAACTACGCAATTACAGAAGTATAAACTCAACACAACTAAATTAAAAGTTTTATACGCGGTTTACTCTATTTTCAGTAAACAAGTTAAAAACTCACCACTCTAAAAATATACATTCAACGTTTACGTTGGACCGAACTCAACTCAACTTCCAAAATATTGCAAAACAAAACATTTATCCGTCATAAAACTCTCCGTTGCTCAATGAGAACCGAATGCAAATATATGTATGTACGAGTACGAGTTGGTTCACCTGTCTCGCACTGTAGATCGTAATATTCCGCGAAAGACAGTTACAAAAAAAGCATTCATTTGACAATCGATCGATAGGCGAAATCTCAAACGCTGCATGCACTCGACTATAAATTCTAAATCCCGTGTCCACACACACACGCACACAGAGACACATTTTGCAATGCTGCACGTATTGAAAAGGACATTCGTCTCGGCGCTCTTATATGCCCTGATTCAGCAAAAATGTCGGTTACTCGATCGGCGCCTATATAATAAGTGTATAAGGGAGAAGAAGAAGGTATTAGGTAAAAAGGGAGCGAGACAGATCGGGTCAAGATCAGAGACGAATCGGAGAGGCAAGCGAGCGAGTCGAAGGGCCTCGGCTGTGTGCAGCTGCTCTTTATGCTGGGCCCCCGGATCACGCGCGGGGATCCCTGTCACTGCTTATATATATATGTGTGTGTGTGTGTATGTGTGTGAGTATAGCTATCCCGAAAACCTGTCTCGCTCTCTCCTTCTTCTCCTTCCTCCCTTTTTGGCTCCTTCTTCCTTCAACTTGGCGCGTGCCGCATCCTCCTGGGCTACTTCTTCCTTTTGCTCTCTCTGTCTCTCCCCCTCGGCATAATCGCGTGCATATGTGTGTATCGGCATTATGAGGCACACACATATATATAAGGGGGGATGGGGATTGCGTAACGTACGTTTTATATTTGAGAATGGATTTATACCTGTGGTGGAGTCGCGCGCGCGTCATCCCCCTCCATATTTCCAAGTTTTTTTTTTCTTCTCTTCTTAACTTTTGGAGTTATACGGGGATACAGATGGACCCTTATGGGCCTCATCGCCGAAATTATGACTGATTTCCGCGTGTGGATATCTGGAATATGAAAAAGTGTGGACTCTAGCAAGAGGGGAAATGCAGGGAGAGACGAGTGGTTTTGTAACTTTCTTAGAATTTCCTTCTCAATTGACTTTCAATTCGATATGTTGCGTTGATCAGAGAGGAGTAACAAATAATGTTATTCAATGTAAATAATAAATTTTAAACATGGAAAAAATGTATTTATAGTAAAATTATTCATTATGCATTATTTGTAAATTATAACATTAAAATAAATCAAACGATTTTAGTATTTATGAATTAAAATATTTTCTTATGCACTTATACGAAATACTAATAGATTGAATATTTAAATGTATATTTAATATGATATAGTATACAAAATGATAATAATAATTAAAATTTAGATATTAAGCTACCTATAGTTTAAAATTCTAAAATACTTGTTGCTACAAATAATAATTATTTAGCTAATAAATAGCCAGTTTAATCTTTTTAAACAAGTGAAATTTCAGAATATCAATTAAAATTTAAAATTTCTCGCCTTTATTAAATTTTACCGACCCAGAAATAAATAGTTGGCATTGATTAAAAAAATACTTAAAATAATACAAATCCCCAATACAGATGCCCTTCATCTATGAATTATCTATCATCTGGCAAATTTTCAAATAAATATGTCACACTTTAAAAATTTTCTGTTTATAAATGAGTGAATTTCTGTGGAGCAAAATTTTTTAAAGTTCTCATTGAAATGCTCGCTTGAAACTTTGCCATTTTGGTGAGGATGAAACTACAAAAAAAAAATTAGTCTAATCCATTTATGCTTTCAGAATGTTAAACTGGTGTTTGCACATTTGAATACTAGAAATTTTGAAGTTACTTATCTGTTCTAAAAGTTTGAAGTTCTAAATTCAAAAACTGACCACTTACATTTTTTACCTTCATTTGTTCTTTTCTTGAATCTTGAGTGTATCCACAAAGTCCGAGAATTAACATGCAAACTATTGCTACTATTCAAAAAATAATGATCCTCTCAAATTGTATCAAACAAATCTATAACAAAAAAATCATTTTAAAGCCCTGATGCTGCTGGAGCAGCAGTCCGCAACCCCACCGAATAATTCAGAAAATCAAAATAGCGAACCTTATACGCACACACTCATATCTGCACACACACCCATTGAGGATTGCGGCCTTTATGCCCGCGTCAAGGCATCATATTCTGGCAAAGCAAGCGCTGCAGCGACGCACGCCATTAGGCCCTGCGCTGCAGAGCGCACCGGTAAATAAATCCGACTGATCAAAGCCCTAATTCATCGCTCGGAATCCCATTATCTCGAGGAATATCGGCGTAATGCCACACACACGCGCGTGCACACATCATATACGCGCGCGTCTTTCTCGTCCCCCCTCGATGACGTGCGCCGTGTATGCGAGGAGACAGGGAGGTATGTATACAAAAAAAGAAAAGGAGACGAGGAGGAGGAGGAGGAGAAGCGAGAAGAAGATTTGGGTACATAGAGAGAGAGAGAGAGAGAGAGAGAAAACAGCTGAGATATACGTTGAATCACACTTCGCGGCAGAGCTGCTCCGCACACGTGCTTATACCGTCTTCCCCTCCGTGAAAGGTGCGTTTACACACACACACTCGTTGGTTCAAGGTTTAAAGTCCCCTGCATTCGTATATAGGGAAGGTAGAGGGGATCATCGCTCGTGCCCTCCTTCCTTCCTTCCGTACATATATATATTCTTCATTCTTTCCTTCCACCTTTACTTTCTTTCTTTCCGCTTTTTTTTTCCTTCAAGCTGAACGCGCGCGCGTGGAGCGACTTATTATTGATGCCGCGCATGCATAGACGAGGGCCGCCTAGGAAGGTTTTTTTCGGTTATGAGCCGATGAATCGTGGGGTATGCAGGGAGGCTGCAGCGTTTCATGCAGCACACACACACACACATATGACGTGTCCGTTGCGCGCAGAGTTCGATGGACCTTCGGTGAGTCAGCGCGATGCATTTCTTTACATAGGACGTCCGATTTTGCTATATACACAATGTTGCGACCTGGTCCAAAGAAAGTTATGATGGATATATTCGTCGCTTTTCTTGGCCTCTTACATTGAACTTCTCCGTACGATATTTTCTTCCTAGAAGAAGATGGTTGCTCATTGAATTTTGATGTATAAAAGGTAGAATAGCTTTTCGTAGATTTATCAATAAATAATTTAACTCGTTGAAGGTGTACGTTAACATACTTCAATTTTCGATAAATCATTTCGTGGATGCAAATATATACGTTCTGGCCTAACACGTTTATGTAACATGGCGCAAAATATAGTTACGGACAATTCATTACGCGAACCCATGTATTAACCTTTGACACTGTTACATCGCTTGATTCGCTCTCTCTCTCTCTCTCTCTCTCTCTCTCTCTCTCTCTCTCTCTCTCTCTCTCTCTCTCTCTCTCTCTCTCTCTCTCTCTCTCTCCTCGCATTAGATATTCGAATATCTGGTGTACGAGCTGCTGCACGAGGGTTATACGTATATACCTAATGATAGAACAGCTCATTTGGCATGCCTCTCTTACTTTATATGCGTCTTTCTCTGTATATCGGCACACGTACACTGCACACACACACACACACACACACACACACACACACACACTCAATTGGATTTTTTCTCGTACATGCACACACAACTTCTTGCCCTGCACACGTTCTCTTTTCTCTCTCTCTCTCTCTCTCTCTCTCTCTGTGTGTGTGTTATTTAGCATTCGCCGCTGCGAGCACACAAGTTTCTTGCAACTATTATGCGTAATGCGTGGTACGCAAGCTATGAATTATGTCAGAGCCTCGGTCGGTGTGTGTACTCTGTTTCTATTTTTTTTCTCTATTTTTTTTTTGGGGGGGGGAGGCAGCGCTAATTCTTTGTGCGGCCGATGGCAGCCGCGGGAGTGAATACTATACGCGTTGATTAAATTGAGCGGGCTAATTAGGCCCCCGAGGAATGGTTGTACAATTTTCAATGCTGCTCTTTTTCGACAAGTGCCCGTTATCTTCCAACCGCGTGTATATGTATAGTTGTTCTCTAATTGCGCGCGGTTGAGAAGCGTAATAAGGCTGAGAGCAAATAACAGTTTCCTATAAAATTAAAAACTTTTATGTCCTGCTGTAATTGTGTATGATTCGAGTGCATTATTGTTTCTAACTGTAGTGTCTTGATACAGGCTTTTACAATTTCTGCCATCAAACAATGTAATTATATCCAAAAATATTGAATTCTCGCAGAGAATACGAATAAAGTCATTGAATTTTGCAGTCGGTGCGTATATATACGAGAGGTGCACTGCACGAGTGCCATTCGATGAGCGAAGACATGCTTGCGCTTGTGCAGAAAGAGTATATAGAGGAGAAATCGAGGATGGAAAAGAAAGATCGAAGGGTCGGTCGCGTTAAACTACGCTAATTAATAGGAATGCGCAGTGGTCTCTCTCACTCTCCTCCTCCTCCTCCTCCTCCTCCTTCCATTCCCTCTACACACATATGTACTCTACTCACTTCGCGAGAGCTGCGGCCGCGTTTTAAGCTTTACACTGCACGCTGAACCCGGGCGGCGATCAAATTTATTGCGTCGAGCGATCGCTAACGAGTTAGACTCGAACCTACATGTGCGAAATCTCGGATAGAATCTTTCTCTCTCTCTCTCTCTCTCTCTCTTGCTATACTTGCCTCTGCTGTGTGCTTCTTTTTTTCGATTTCGCTTTCTCACTCTCGCTTATATGTGGCACGGTACACTATTGGAGCGGGCACAAAACACCGAAATCGCCTGAGTTATGGACGACCTCACAATGGCATCTTAACGTTAATTATAAGTAATTTAATAAGTGCTGCAGGGAGAGCTTATTAAAATGGATAAATTTACTTCCTTAATGATTTTCTTGCTGCTCGTGCCGTTTCGGTGATTTACTTGGATATTTTTAGCTTAGTCGGTGCAATATTTTTCAATAACAATTGAAATTTTATTTACCTCTCAAAACGTTGACATTACAAATGCCCATAATTTAAAAAAAATAATAAAAATATTAATTACCGCAAGTTATAAGTTGTCGATACAAATGCGTAGCATTGTGAAGTTCTAAGTTAATGAGTTTATATCATTGTGTGAATAAAATTTATACAATAATCAATTAAAATTAATAAAGATGAGGTATAATGATAAATTTCGAAAGAGCAATCACGAATATGCAGTTTTTTCATTATCTAAAGACAAAAGGAGAAAATCATCAAATGTAATTTACATATGCATGAATGAATTTCTCGTCCAAATTTAATTAGTTTTATCTCTTCGCATTATACATCTCAGCGTGTCATCTACGTAGATTCAATTTGTATAAGCTCCAAAAACTACTTCGCGGAACTGCATCAAAGAATGAAGATGTATTTTGCTTGACCAGCTTTTCGTATAAGCCCATAATAAATTGACAAGTTATCTTAAGACTACCAAATTCGTGTAGTCTCTTTTGGATTATATTTTAGATTGATTGCGACAGCTCATTTTAATATAAAAAAGTCTGCAATATATAATACGAAATGTAGTTTTTCTGTTGAGTTTCTGTGTTAATTTTGCATTAAAAAACAACTGATATCATTTTTTTGAAATGCCAAATATTTCACAACTACAATAAACAAAGTATACATACAATAGTAATCGTAGAACTAAAAATAAAATTGCGTAAATAGTTCGCCCCAAAATCAGCTCCTGGGAAACCTCACCATCAAACTAACCTGCAATAAAAATGTTCTCCGATCCTCCAAAAATCCCACTTTTACATCCTCTTTAACCCATTCCCCCATTGCCAACTCTTCCCTATATCTCAATCGTCCACGCATTTTTCTACCCATCATCCAGTCCAGCATCTCTATCTACCCCTGAAAATCAAGATAATCTGGTCGGCGCCGATTGAGCCAAAGCCACAGTTCCCTCGGCACGCGCTCACACAATCAAAGCTCTGTAGCGTGGTAACTCGCTTGTATTCCCTCCAAAGACCAAATCCCCCGATTACGTCCGCCGAGAGTACGAAAATCGTCTGCGAGTCACTGCAGCAGTAGTGCCGCCTCAAAGGCATATCGATCGTATATACTTAAGGGTCGAGCGTCGTCTCTTTGATGCTGCTGCTGCTGGTGCTGCAGTGGCAGGGGGAACGGAAGGTTAACCGCGTATAGCTCTCCGCGATCGCGCGAATCCCGATAAGCTTCTATAAAGTTGTTAACACCGCTTGGCGCGCGCGCGAGCGACCGACTCCGCGTTTACTGATAGCGAATTAGAAGGGAAGATGCCGCGCGCGGGATGTACAGAGTATGTGTATATCTAGCGATTGGGTTATTTATAGCTATTGGAGTGCGAGGAGATTTAGTTCTGTCGGTCTCTGCGCTTACTTGGCAAAGATTAATTCCCTACTTTCCGTACTTCTGCTTACAGCTGATTGTTAATCGCTGCTGCGACTTTGCTCTAGTATCAAAGTGATAAGAAGAAGAAGATTAATTTCATTCGTCATCTTGTTCATTAAGTTAAGGATTTGATTCAAGAATATAATTTTTCTTATAAACGATAACCACAATATTGAATAACTAAGTAGTTACTTTTAGGAACATACTAGTTTTTGTTGTTTTTTTATTAGCTTATAGATGCAAAAGATGACCGATGGAAAACCACCTGTTTTGCAAGATTAACGTTTTACATAAATACGCACGTTCGCGATCAGATTTTATGTCCGTGTAAGTAATTCAATATGCCACCTGCACAAAAAGACCAGAAATTCAACTTTCAGCAAATTTTCAAAAACAATAAGGTGAAGAGATGATGATTTATGAAAAATTTCAACTTTAAATCTTTAAGAAATGAAGTCCTCTATTTCAAATTAACGTTACACGTGTAAGATATTCAACGTAAAACCTTCAATAAATCTCAAGTACGAAATCTTTAAAAAAAGCACAGGCTTATCTCAAATAAATGCCCGTCTAAAAGATAAACTGGCAAAACTTCGTCATTCATCTTTCGTTGAATAATACACAGCTTCGATCGCTCTCATCATTCATTCAGCCAATAGACAATATGACCACGGCAGCATTGCGCAACCGATCAGCTGACGCCACAAACTTAAAAAAGGGGGTTTCCAATTCAAGGATTCAACGCATCCTCATTTAGTCCCTCTATACTCTCGCTCGGCTCATCTGCATAAGCAACACAAAACAGTCACAATGGACCGGCATATCACGCGTGACTACGTGCACTTCCGTCCGTGAATATCGTTAAGGATATCCGGGCCTTGCAGGCGCTTTAATCGAGACGTCCCAAAGGTCCTGCCTGCCCCTCCCTTCCTTCGCTTCTTCTTTTTTTTTTTTTTTTTACATAACGTACGCGAGGCAAAAATTCGGTACGCGAACTGCAGGTACACATACTGAGGAGGCAGATGCGTTTGCTTAGTTCATCCCTCGCTAAAGACGTTACGTGGCGCGCTGTATAAGGACAAAAGAGGACGAGACGACCCTCGGTGATTCTTCTTGCAGGCTTTAAAACGAGTTTCAGGTATCTTGTACACGCAGCACCGGCGACGATTGTTTTGCATGAAAATCGATTTTACGCTCAGTTTTCGTTGCTGTATAGAGGATATATAGTGTGTGCTGGGTGGACTTTAACGTACGAGACGTGGTTAGACTATAGTTTTGCCAGGTGATGCGCTCACTTCATTTCTAACTGTTACGTCCGATGTCGAAATATGTGTTAATGATAAGTTAAATTTCAGTTTTACTTTGGCCTATCTGGACATTTTACAGCAGATTTATGACATTAAACGATATGGGAATGTTATATATGTTAAATATAATAACAAAAAATTTCTTCTGTAGTTCAAATCTTTATCTTTTACTAACCATTTTTTGATTTATGATGGTTAAATAACAATTTTTTAAAGCAATTTTTACATAATATCGATTGCTTAGGCCAGAAATGATAATCCAAATTTCTGTCGAATCGTTAATTTAAAAAAGTTTTTACTTTAAGATTGCATACTTAAAAAAACAAAGTCATTTTATTACACAAATTAAAAAAATTTATTGCGAAGAAACTTATCATGACTCATAAATTATTATATATTATAAATTCTAATTCCTTATTATTACTTTAAAGAAACAAGTACAGCGTTACATCATCCAATCTCAAATGTACGTGTTAGCAGGTCTTATATACACGAAGATGATTCTGAATACACCTACTTCTACTAGATTACCAAGATAAATATAGAATGATAGCTAAGCTCAAGCGCCAGGAAATGAAAGATAAAAAAAAATCACAGCACATCTAACGATATGTTCGTGAAATTACGCGCGCCATTATCTCAAGTCGTAATCGCCTACAACGTCGTTCTAGTTGTCCATTGAAAGCCTGATGTATGACGTAGTTCACGTATATGCATTCGCGCATACCCTTTAAAGGTTTGCAGTAAAGATAAGTAAGTAAGTCTTGAAAATTTAGTTAATCTAACTCTATTTTCAAGAAAACTAATTGTATGTAACAATTGACAAATTTTCTGAATTGTGGAATTGAGAAAATACTGTTCGTTTTATGAAAACTATTTTCCACAATTTCGTTATAAGAGGAAAACATGTTATACTGAAAGATTATTCATAAAGTTAACTGTAATTTTACTAAATATACCTTTTGCATTCATGATTCAGTCATTTTTAATGACATGCATTTTTTAATATCTCTTGTTTCGTGCACTACTTATGAGAATCGAATTTCTCCGATATGCATATCCGTATATTTAATGGCTCATAGCCGGAAGAGTTAAGAAAAAAAAAATGCAATAATCGCTGCTTTCTTATACTTGGGCTCCCGCCCCTCGATATATTTAAATATGATACCTCCCAAATCAAAATAATTATATTCATTATATGCTCAGATTTTTATTAATTAATCATCAAATTACTTCAATTTGTACTGTACTTCAAAATCCATTTTTAAAATCGACATGATACATGAAAAATCGAATTATTTCGGGTCATGTGTACCTACATTAAAATTATTAATTACATGCAGAAAAAACTTATATTAAATGTTCCGTAGTAAGCGTGTGACATACTCAAAAAATTAAAAAATTATTATGTTTTATTATAAAATTTCCTATAGTTGTATTCATTTTCATAATAAAATATACTAATTTTCCTCATTTTGTGATGTCCCACGCGTACTACGGAGCATAGCAAATTTTAATATAACTTTTTTCTTCGTGTATTTACTAAAAAATATAACTAAATATTAGAAAAAATATTTCTACTCCTTTTATTATTGTATATAATTCTTTATCATTTATGTATTAGTAAAGAAAAAAACTTTTGAGACTGCCAAAAAATCTACTGTTAAATGACACTCCGGAGCCTACTTTAAAAAAGTCAAACAAAATATCTGAACAGGCAAAATTCTCGTGAAAATGATCAAATCCGCCACTAATCCCTTGGAAAGGGTCGAACACACCGGCTCGTCGTAGTCCCGTGCTATTTATACGCCCTCCGTTCGAATTAATTGTTACGCGCGATTGCACTCGATAGTCCCGGTCGCGCCGCTCGCTCAGAGACTGTCGATTTGAATTAAACACAGCCCTCGACTTTTAAGTATATTATACTTTTTGAGCTTTTTGTCGCTGCGGTTGGTTCTGCGGCTCCGCATCGGCGCCGCGCGGTGTCGAAAATGACGCCGGGGAATCGATTACTTCTTATCGCTCGGTCGCCTCTGCGCCCGACAGATTAAAAGCGAATTACCGGACAGTAATTAGCGATTAAGATAGCTTTTTTTTAAGGGCTGAAGGAATTTTTAATTTTTGTTGCTATAAGTGTTTTGGTGGGTTAATTGGTGTCGTTAGTCTTAGGCAATAAAGTGATAAAAATTTGGAGATCAACCAAAACGTATTGAGATTTTTTAAATACTAGATAAGATGCAAAAAATTCGCAATTTTACTGCACAAAATTAATTCCAGCTATAAGTATTGATATACGTTTTGAAATCTTGTTACTGCCCTAATTTTTAATAACGATTCATCTCCTCATTACATGTCATTTAACTCATCCCAAATCATAATAAAATACGACCAAGATACAAAACTATACACCTGCACTCCGTTCATCGAATCATCAAATAAACCATCGACCACTTATTCCATCGATATGAAATCTTTCGGGCCAACCGAACGTCCTTGATCGTACACTCACTTGCTATCCCAGCGCGTAACGATCGCAGCACCAGCAGCAGCAGCAGCAGCCGCCACACAGAGGAGCAATTATCATCGGAGAACTCGGTCCTCTCTCTCGCGACGGTCCCCCTCCCGCGTAAAACGGCTATATTAATTCCGCGCGTCGCCGTCTGAGAATTTCCCTAGCTCTGCGCGTTTATACGGCGGCGGCGAGATCTCGCGAGCGCTGCAGAGGCCGCGTGTGCCATGCATGCCTGCGCGCACACACGCACGCTGCACTGCGGTCGTAGAGAAAGATGCGAGAGAGAAAGAGAGAGAGAGAGAGAGAGGCCACTGGACTCCGCCTGCGGAGCCCGTAATTTATGCGTCCATTATGAAAATCTACGCGCGCTTTCTAAGTTTATATTCCGCCATCGTTATTGTGTCTCGGACCTCTGGATTTATATCCTTATTGCATTTGAATGCGAAAGCGCTGCTGCTGCTGCGCCGCCGCCGCCGCCGCCGCCGCCGCCGCCGCTTGAGTTTCTACGGCTCCATCTCGTGAGCGCGACTGCAGCGAGCTTCCTTCTTCTCTTTCTTCTCTTTTTGCCAGGCAGTATTCGTTTAGGTGTAACGGGCTTACTTTCGACCTGTGCTTCGAATTTTCCGGATCTGTTGATGCTTCGATGCCCTTCCTCTTGTATTTTTCATGCTATTGTTTCTTTTTTCGGAAAATGAGATTTTTAATTGACAGTTTTGAATGCGAATTTTTGGTTAAATTTCACTGTCAATGAATGAAAAACTAACTTGTAAATCAGTTTCATTAATACATATAATGGAACGATGAATGTTCGGTGCAATACTAAACTACCTTTCCAAATACTTAAAAAATTTAATGACATTTGATTTTTTAACGAGATTATTTTCGTATGAATACTAATAAAATTGGGATAGCTATTCATAGCTTCATGAGAGATGCATATCGCTTTAATATATTTATCGTTTGTTTTCTGCAGGAGATACATTTGCATTTCTCAATAGTCGCTGCCTGTCCAGTCACATGTGAACCGGAGGACATACAAGCAAAACTGCTATAATCGCTGACTTTGTCTGATTTTTCTTTATAGGCTAGTTTTGAAAGAATTGGAGCATTATATCATGAATTAAACCTATCGAAGAGCTGAAAAAGAATGAGCATAACTTATTGCGAAAAGAGAAGTGCAAATTTATTTTCAATTCATACGCGAGTGAACTGCATCTACTACCATCAGTATTAACGGAAAGCCGATCGAGTATACTTACCGACATTTACCGTTTCAGTCTTTTTTCATTCAATTTTCAGCATTTTAATATTTTGCTAGTGAGCCAATTCTATCGACTACAAGGAATTGAGCTCAGTTCGAAAAAGATTGAAACATTGAAAATTGAATGAAAAAAGTATGAAAGGCAAATGCCGGTAGCTCATGCCCAATCAACTTCCTTACATAGCAATACAGATATGTAAAAACTATTACAAACCTTTCATTTTTTTGTTATGAACATCAACAAATACAAAATGAATTTCTTTTTAACTAAATAACATGTGTGAATTTTTGGTAAGAGTTTATATTCCATAGTTTTACAATTTCTGCATTTCATGAGTCAATGAAGTATACCAACAACCGACACATTTATAAATCCACAGGCAGCAAGAAAATAAAAGCTCCCAACCCAAAAATTTCACAACTCGCACGGAGCAATTCCTAGATCATTCATTCAGTCAACGCATATAAGTATACGAGGAACAGTGCAGTGCACCGCACGAGGTCGTCGAGTGTCTCATAAAAAACGAGCCTCATCAATCCACTTAGGAAGCTTCGAACAAGCGTGACACGTCGACAGAGTCCCGTTTTCGTGGGAAGCGTATACTGTCTGCCATCTTTGCAGGGGGAAAAAGAAACCAAAATAAAAAGGACCCGAAGGAGTCGGTTCGTCTTCTCGACATCGTCGGAAATAAGGTTAGTGAAGACGAGGAGAGAAACGATCGGTCTCTCTCTCTCTCTCTCTCTCTCTCTCTCTCTCTCTCTCGCATACGTTCCCTTTGTTCACCCCACAACGTCCCACTCGCGCTTGGCTCATATAGAGAATAATCGCCTGCGGGTATATAGTCGGCGAGTCACCTAATTTTAGGTGCTTCTTCGCAAACGACGAACCGAAAATCCGCGAACACAATCGCTCCGTCTCGCGGCATCGCTCAACGTCCGCGACTACAAGGCCCGATGGCGAGGCTTATTTCGCTTCTTCTTTCTCTCATGCTCTTTGTGCGCGACGTCTCGCGGCGGCGGCGGCGGCGGCGGCGGCGGCCCGCAAGCTCTGCCTTATACGACGCTGGTGGTGTACGGCCTATGTCGAGTCTGAGACAAAAGGGGAGATGATCGGCGGGGGAACGAGGGATGAGAAGTATGTGGGACTTGGGTGTGATGCTGTATACCGTTGCGCAAGCTCGATTTGGAGCTTTTGGATTTTGAATTAGTTGGAGATTCTACTAGTGCAATGATTATGATGATGATGACGATGATGACAAAGTGGTAAGAAAACTTATAGATTAATCATCTTTCGGAGGCAAATTGGATTTCATGGAAAAGAGTTTGTAAGTGGTTAAAGTACAGAAGTATCATAACTGTGAAATTAAAATAAATGTTCAAATATTAATTCATCACTTGGGATGAAGTTAATTTCTGTTTTTGAATACCAACCTGCCAGAATTAGATTTCGATTACTAAAACTTGGCAGCAATATCCAATAGCTTCTTATTTCAATCTACATATAAGTTGATATATCAAAAGCTTTATTTCTACGTTTGGTTTTAGTTTACGTTTTAAATGTAATATTGTCAACTAGTGAACTTTGATCGTGCATTCAATAATAAAAGTATACCCATGAAACTTGAGAGCTAATATCCAAAGCAGTCTTTGTATTTACATAAATCGGATTATATTACGAATCGCAATAAAAGCAATTACATACCAATGACAAGCACGTTCCCACATATAGCGAAGGGAACACCGAACACCGTATAGTTAAGCGGGTGTACCTTCACCCTACCCTCTCCTGAAAATATTCCACAATGCATAAACACACACGGGTCGAATTAATAATATTCAGTAATTGTAGATCTCTGACGATATCGGGCCGATTCCCCGCACGAGCAAATCTATAAACTCCGCGGCCAAAGGACGCGAAATAACCCCTTACCCTCTTACAGAAAGATACAGAGAAACTCGCAAAAATCGCGCGAAATCTTGTACCTATACACGCAGTGGAATATAAAAGGACAACCGCGCGATCGTCGCGTCGTGCCCTTAAAGCCTTTCTCGCCCGTGTACGTACGAGCGCGCGCGCATAATAATGCCCCGGGAAACTATTAAGGAACCATCGCGCACGCCGAGCGGTGTTAACATCGCGGACTCTCTCGATCGCTTTGTGTATTATACGCACATCGCGCAAAACATTATCTCCGATCGGTGCAACACACACCGCCGCTTGTGCACACTTGTGTACTATAAGCTGCGCACGACACGAAAGTATAACACGACGCGTGTCCTTCCTACGCAGCCGAGTGAAACCGTCGAGCGATGGACGAAATGAAATTCTGAAGCGCTTTTCAGATCGTTCGAGAGAGAAATCCTGACGTTTCTCTCTCGCTCCGTCTGTATATATACCGAAACGATTTATGGGACTCGCTGATAAGGTTACGGAGAGATGTAAGTTTTATTTTTTTGCTGTCGGCAGTGAATTGGCCTTGCGCAGGTGTACAAAGGGAACGAGGATAGGCTAGTGGTTGTCAGATGGAAGCTATTTAATGCTTTTTTTTTCGCTGGAGTGACATAACGCGGTAACGTTGCGCGCAGGAGCAGACAACTGGGAATGACACATAGGGAATGAAGAATTTTTAGATTTTAAGGCCAATGAAAATCAATGAATTAATAACAGTTTTACATTTAATTAAGAATCGAGGAAATAAAGTATACCACGCAGGTTTCATTCGTGTATTGATAAAAAAAAGAAGACCAGTTTTTCATGAACAGCCGAGAAGTTTCTATATGACATAGCGCGAGTAAAAATTGAACGGCAATAAAAATTAGCAATAAATCATTCGATCGCTAAGCAATCGGCTAGCGATAAATCAAAATTCGCAGGACAAAAAGTCTAGGCGCATTGCGTATATCGGCGGCCGATCGATAGGTATCCCGCACATATTCCACACACAATCCTATATAAGTCGCACTCGGTCGCACTATACACACGAAACACGAAGCCGCGCAGTCGGTGTAATAACCGCAGCAGCGCGCACGCGGGAGCTTCTGAAAATGGCAATTTTCACGGAAAACGGGATAACGCGATTCCTCGAATCGATCACAAAGCGCTGAGAGACAGAAGTTGCGGCAAAAAAAAATCGATTCCAACAGCTCGCGCAGAGAGACGGAAAGTTGATCGACGGTATATACACTTTATATACTGTGTGTCTATGTATACGAGAGTGCGCGAGAGTGTATAGAGCAAAATGATCGACGGTTACCGGTTACGCTAATTAAATGTAAATGCATGGCCAATAGTGTGTCCGCGCCTTTTCGATCCCTCCCTACAACGCTGCAGATGTGTGTGATTGCTCTCTCGCGGAGAATCTACGGGTTTACCAATGCAATTTATAATCTGCGAATTCTTTTTTTGGGCCGCGATGACCGAAGTTTCTTCTTTTTTTTTTCACGATGCCGCGAGTCTCGATGAATATTTAAATTTTTGACTGATTAGCTGAGGTTTTAGCTGTGTTTCTCTTTTTTTTTTGTCTGCAAGAGCCAAAAAACTTGAACGTAATTAGTGGTAATGATGACGTTACGTAGCCGTGAGAAAAAAGATTGCGATTCGGTGATATAACAGCAGTTAATCATGTCTAACTACAAATTTCCAATTTATATCATTGAAAATTCGACAAGATTCTTACATTTAAGAATATTTGCTTTCTTATAATCAATTATTCTTGGTACTTACTCCCACATTTTCTAATCCACCGCAATGGTATTTGTAAAAGAAAATACTATCCATTTTCAAAAGCAAACGACCGTTCCGCCAAATAACGATCCACTTTCAGACACCTCTTGTCAAATACACACACACACACACACACACACACGACCAAGCCAAAAAGCCTCAGCTCCCATTACTCCTCCTTGCAACATTGCGCAACTCGCATATCATATAATAGCGCGCACAGAGCGCAAATAGGTAGTCCACAGCTTGCATATACCGTGCAAAACACGGCCTATACCCCGTTTGCGAGCCAAGTCAACCCACACACACACACACACATACAAGCGATGCTCCCCGATATGAATCTATGCATCGTACAAGCGACCCAAGTACATGCACACACACACAGACACACACTCAAGTAGTCGGTAGAGACGAGTACAAGCATTCATCATCCTTATTTTAACCACACGACGCGACGAGTGTGCAGCAGCAGCAGCAGCAGCAGCAGCAGCGCCGCGTCGCGTCCAGGCTCTCCTCTTATCAGGCCCAGGCGATCTGCGCTAATAACATTCGCGTTATGAATGGGGCACGCGCGAGCAGCTCTCTTTCTCTTCCTCCGACTTCGCTGTGGCGGGGAGCGGGAAGGGGGCATTAATATATTTCGAGTCGTATGCTGATGCAACTGGATGGTCTTATACACGTATATAGGTATATAGAAGGTGGATATTTGCGGGTGTGCTGTTGGCTGTTGTTGTTGAGGTGGCGAGGACTTGTTAACAAAATGTTCGAGATGTCGAGGATTGAAGGAAGGAGGGGGACGAGATTTATGGATCGAGAGGGTGTGCGAGAGGTGTGGGCATGGGAAATATTGCTGCTGCCAGATATGCTTAATGAGGATTTCGTGTGTGTGTGATTTAGATTTTTTGGCGCTATCGTGTGTCGTTGTGGTGGTGAGGCTTTTCAGATTGAATGTCTTGTGAAACGTTGTAGTATCGTGAATTCATCGAATTTTCCATCACACAATTTATTCATAATATTATATTCCTTTTTGATTGTAAAATATTCGATTTCTGAAAGGACACTACGGGACTTATTATTATTATTACCTTTTATATTCGTATCAAGATGATATATACAAAAATATTCCGGTAAAATTGAGCTTAATATTATTAAGTTCTGTAACGTGGCTAGAAATTAAATTAAATCGATCGTATTACCACGTGGAATATTTAAAATATTCATTTCGTAATTCGAATAAATCCGAGTCGGAATGACACGAAAATATAAGTTTAAATGTATTAATAAAATAAATTTTTCCTTCCTACCATAATCAAGATTGGCGTAAAATCAATGTTCTTCATCAGCTCTAGTGAGTTTAATAATACAGTTATCAAAATCATGGAAAGTCAAATTAGAATGTTATTTCAGGGCATGACCTACCTTCTCTGCATAAGATTCATAAAATATTTTCAAATCTAATGAATTAATTACACCGCGGGATCTTATTTGGCTTTAAATGAAAGCTGCATCTATAAATTGAAATTGCAGAGTTAGAGTTAAAAATTTAATGCAATAAACACGTACTACGTCTTAATCTTATTTGACACGATGAATCTTTAAAAATAATTTCTATGATGAAATTTAGGAATAAGATTTTATATTTAATCCCTTAGGCTTCGCTTATTCTACACTATTACTATGAAATTCGTTCAATACGCTTTATAATACTGCTTACCATTATTTTTTATAAAAAAACATAGGAAACTGGATATTACGTACAAATTTAAAAAACTACCAAGTTCGAAACAACTTTTTGCCTTTTAAAATTATGCAATTTAACTTGCAATCCCTACACAATCCCTCAAATTAATATTGCAACGAAATAAGAAGGAAACCAATAACTCTACTAAATGTAACTGTTATAACTATAGCCCATCAACGTTCATTACTCCCTATGCACTATCCTCGCAGCTATCCATCCCATTGAGCGTTTCGTTATAGACCATATACACACGTCCCAAGAAGACACAAACTACGGGATAAAAGGTTCAAAAAAAGCAGACATGACAACTAAGTCTAAAAGGCAAAACGATCGGGAGAGAGAGAGAGAGAGAGAGAGAGAGAGAGAGAGAGAGAGTCTCCACTGCACTCGTTGCTGTTATCGCTTTAAAGGCCAAGGGAGGACTGGTAGTCTTAGCCTACTCAGCTAAATTAGTCGGCTCGCGGCAGAAAATCGCGCGCGGTCTATTCTGTCGGGCGAGCCTTTCTTTCCTTGAGGCTCGGCTCGCTCGCCGAGTGTCGCCCGAAATAATTGGCAAAAGGAAAAATAGGCCTCGCGGGGATGGAAGCGCCTCTTCTTCTCTTACACCTCTTTCCCTCCCTCGACGGACAATGTGAATTATTCGAGTTGGCGGAGTAGGCTCACAAGCGCGCCCATTAAAACAGGGCGAACGTAACGTCGCGAGCTGCTCCGCAGATGCGCAAGTATATGTATACGTGTATTGCCTTAAATGATGGATCGAAGCGAGTGCGTTTTTCGTACGAGTTAAATTCATTGTATGTATGTGCGCGCGACGCACGTGTGTATGGACGTTTTGCATGGCTATAAGGGATGGATCTGCGAAAGAGAGAGAGGGAGGGAGAAAGAAAGAGAACTGGAGGTGGCGCGAGTTCGTGAAATATATGTCGCGCATAAATTAAACCGGTCAAATGGGATTGTGGATTCCAGGATTCTCCTCCGAGGCTTTGTTTCGGGGAAACGCGCGCGTTCGGTTTAAGTGTTCGATTTGATTGTGTAAATGGCATTAGTACCGTGTTATTAACAGTTAAATTGCCAGAAGATCTTTTATGCGCAACATATCAATGTAAAAATTTTATTTCAAAATGTTTCGAAGATCGTAATCCAATGTGCGGTTATGTCGAATAAATGGCTGTTAATGAAGTTGTATGCGGATTAGCATTCTGTTTGAAACAAACATGGTGCAAATAAGTTATCGCTTGCTAATAAATCTCAAATATTCTCGTATAATATAATTATAAATCTCATTAGGGAATGTTCATTCATTAAACGATGAAAACGCAATCGTAATGATTTAAATAACTGACAAAACTCGTCTGCATCACCAACGATTTACGAAACAAAGCAAAAAGTAAACTGCATCGCGAAGCAAGTGCAGCTCGACAATTTGCGAGCAAATCCGTAGCGGAGAAAATAATCGCTGTAGCGGCCAACGGGTGCAGGCGGTACACACAAGTATACAAGTATATACACAGGAGGAAAAAGAAGCTGCAGTGCAGCAGCTATATACACGGTTGGCCGCAACAAAGGCGCACTTGCCCATTGCGCAGAGCGAGAAAGCAAGGAAAGAAGGCGAGAGAGAGAGAGAGAGAGAGATAGATCAGAGGGTTGCTGTGCCGGTATTGCACAGAGAGAGAGAGAGAGAAAGAGAGAGCCGCTAAAGTGAGAAATAGCGCGAAAGGGAGCTCCACTGCATGCAGTTTGCACTCGAGGCGCTGCTCTGCGCACACTGCACGCGCTTTATACCTCGGCCAGCTCTCGTACTGCAGTGCGCGGCTATCCGGCATTGTTTGCATGCATGCTTCGCCGCTCTTCCTTCTCACTCTCTCACTCTCTCACTCTCTTACTCTCGGCCGCGCTACAAGATAACTTACTTTATTCCCGGCACTGTATAAATTACACGCGAATAATAGTGTCCGCGAGCGACATGCCGCACACTTACCTCTCTCTCTGTCTCTCTCTTGCCTTTATACGCGCTGCTGATGCTGTGTACGTATGTATTATTCTCGTGCTACTGTCGCTGCTGTGCTGCTACCGTGAGGCCGGGTGGCTGCTCCTCTATACTCGAGTGGCTTGTCTCGTTTGTGCGACTGCCAAGCTGTCATAATTGAAGTGAAGGGACGGGACGGCAGACCAGGGACTTTTTATTGATACTTTCGTTGATGCGTATGCAGCTCTGTTATGCTTTACTTTCGCGAAATGTTCTAGCTTCGATTCTTTACATTTGTACAGGCTATTGAAAAGTTCTATATTGTCTGTTGACGTGAAGATTTTTAATTAGAGATTAATAATATGGTACTTGCGTGCGTTACTATTAAACAAAAAAAAAAAAAATTGTATATGAAAAATAGAAAGCTAAACAATGTGTCAATATGTACCTACTACCAGTGTAACTTTTCATTCGTTATGCCATATAGCAAAGCTCTTCTCTTGCCAAAATATAACGAATAACAGATAAATAAGTCGCGGCAAACGCAAAAAGGTCAGAGCGAGTCCAACGATCAGCCAAAAAGCTGCAAAAATGTCATATTGCCAGTCACAGCTAACTGCGCAGGCTTTATATAATTAAAGCTCTCTCTCTCCCCCTCCCACCATAAAAACAGCCGTCGGTGGCGCGCGTGATTCATACGTCGAGAGAGACAGAGAGAGAGAGAGAGAGAGAGAGAGAGAGGATCCCCAAACTCAGTGCACAGAACACTCGCGAGATCGATTTGCTTCGGCGTGTATATGCGAGATCGTGCGCCGAGATCCAAAATAGATCGACTTGCGCTCTCTTTATCTCTCTCTCTCTCTCTCTCTCTCTCTCTCTCTCTTTCTCTCAGCTGGTCGTGCGGAGAACGACGGAATCCTTTAGCGATGGCTCGGCTCAGTTAATCACCTCGTCTTCGACGCAATTATCCCAAGTGGGCGAGCAAGAGAAAGAGAGAGAGAGAGAGAGATATCGCCGACTACGAGCACTGCGCATGTAGACACGGGGATGCGCTTTGAGAGGGTATATGTACAGGTGCAAGGTGCTCACGAGGCGACTTGTGCAACACTTGCGCTGTTTCTGCGGTTTCACTGGCGATTATTGGATTCTATCGGGTTTCGAGTGAAGCTTGAACATTGACAAACTACTGCGGATGGTGAATTCGAATTGAAAAAACTGGTCGTTTTAAAATAAACTTTTTAAACTTTCATAGTTAATTTCGATCAGATCGAATTGGGTTATTGAGCGTGTTTATTTCAAAAGACTTACTTATGTAGAATCTTATAAATTCAAAAAGCCATTATGATGTTGATCCTTTGTTTATTTGATTGTTTTGTCTCATTCTAGATAGTTAATCATTTTTTCGTATTTTTACCGAAGACCAATCAAATACTATACTTACGTAATAGTTCAAGGCCCTGTCTGCACCGCTACCGTTTTCCATGTAATAAATAAGCCAACTCCTATGCAATTAAGGACAATCGAACGAATTTATTAATACTTAAAACTTTTTAAATTGTTTGTATACTACAGGTACTTCAATAAATAACGAAAACTATAACGACGTGAATGCGAAACCATAACTTTCGTGCACCAACTAAATCTAAACGATCTCAAACTATTTTCAGACATAGCGTTGGCTAAAGTTAAGGTATAAATTGTACAGCATAATTACAATTGCAGAAAAAAGTTTTATTTACTCTCAGTCACCTGCAGAGAGACTGGATTTGCATACGCCCATATATACCAAGTAAGTCCATAGGCCATTTCGACTAAAAGTAAATACAACTTTTTTCTTCGCAGCTGTGTCATAGACCGAATATGCAGATGTATATCCGCCACGGATAATATATTATAGGCTAGTTACAAGTGTTGGTATAGCTAATGTTATTATTTTGTCAAATTATTTTTCAGAAATTTTATTAGCTCGGAATGATATTTGAATCGCTTAAGCATAATTGCACAAGTTCAGAGCTTCTGTCTTTACATGTTTATTGGCACTCGTGAATGTCGGGACTGGGGCAGTAAAAATTTAAATAATATACTCCACTCAAAAAATGGATGTATACACGTTTATCGTCATGACACCGGCCTCAAAATAACATTTGTGCAGTATAACGAATAATTTAAATGGCGTTCAGCTTAAATCCATCAATCAGACTGATCTGAACGCGATCGCATGCTAACAATAAATGTTCGCCGCAGTGACATATCATTCTCGCGCGGAGCTGAGAGTGGTGCAGCCTCTGACAAGGGGCCATTTGTTAAGATAGTCTCGTAAACTCTCCTATATGTAAACATTAAATATAATCATTTTTAGGTTGAAATTTTAAATCTGAATTGTATCTTTAGGAACAAAGCGAATAATTAAATTCCAATTATTATATACAATTACCGATATGCACGAGTACAAAGATTAACTACAGTACCTGATTAATTTTTCTGTTCGCGGATGTATTAATTAACATCCAAGCTAACGAACATATCGTACCATTCTATAAAACAAAATACAGCGGTCACTTTTTCTCCGCGGAAAATCAAGTAAAGCAAATTTGCAATTAAATGTCTGTCTCTATCGTGAAACATAAAATGCACCGCATTGGGAAAGTTAAAGTCCACAAGCAGCTGAAGTGTGTGTATTGCGAGAAAACTCGGCAATATCGAGCAACTGCGGCGGCGGCGGCGGCGCTATAATAGCCGTTGAAAAACGAATCTCGCGCAATTTAAATTTTCCGTCAATAACTTAACGGCGCGATATATTTTCTTATAATTTATACCCGATAATAAAATTCCATCTGACGGGCAAACAAATTCCTCTCGCGGCGGCGGCTAGTGACAGCCATGAAACAACGAGCGCTCGAGCAAGCGAGCGAGTGCAACAAAAAAAAAAGGAACAGCAACTTGTAACACACATTGCCCACAGAAAAATGCCTGCGTTATACACCTTTTTTTTGTATAGCTAAACATAAAAATGTGCCCACGGACGTTTTTTTCTCTCTCTCTCTCTCTTTCTCTCTTTCTATTACGTTTACAGCTCGCGATCGCACAATCGTAAAGTTAATTACAAGCGCCAAATGTTTAAATTATTTAAATATACAACGATATATTAACGATCCAATAAATCACGCCGATAAGTGCTGAGATGGAATATAAATTGCAAATATTGTCTGGCGGGTAAATATCGCCGAGTTGACACACTCGTACACAGAGAGAGAGAGAAAGAGAGACAGCTGCTGCATATGCACACGCGATCGCGGTATAAGAAATAAGGAAAAGCTCTATCGTGTGGGCCGCGAAGAAAAGTGGGAGTAGTGCAGCGCATATAAGTGCGTCGGAGTGAAAGTGAGCCATTGTTTAGTCTAAACTGTCCGCCTGTATTCTCTTTCTTTCTTTCTCCGTTTCTCGTCTCCTCCACACACACACACACACTCACATTACGCACACTCTTCCTTTCCTCCTCACTCTCTCTCCCCCTGTTTTTTCGCATATTTATAGGGATTTTTACTTTATTATCTCGTTACCGCCGCGCGAGTTAACAGCTGACTGTAGCTCACGAGGCCGAAAATATATAGGGGACAATAAAACCGAGCTAAATCGTGTCGTCAATTATGTGCTTACCGGATAACAATAGCGGCCGCACGCGCGTGTCTATGTATATACAGATCTAAATGGCTAAAATGACTTTATGAATACAAATTATTTAAAGTTCGCTGTATATGTAAGCGCTTTAGTTAGGCACTAACGGCCTCCGTACATATACAAACATTCAGCCTGGAAAAATCAGGATATGTTATGAAATTAATGACTTTTGTCCGGGACCCATAAATTGTGGCAATTTACACCTTCCTAAGGTACAACAATGAGTGCTTAAATAACTGTGATTTTCACTTTCAGTGAAATAGTATGTCGCACTGGAGAAACAAATATTTGCTTTTCACTTTGGAATACTTGTATACAGTATTAAAATGTTATATATATTTAGAAAAGCGTACATCAGAGTTTTTTTAAGAGAATCAATATATATTTTAAATTAGAAAACTTTTTGATACAATAAAGATTTAAAGATTGAAAAAACTGGTAGACATTGATAAACTTTTTCTTTTTTTCACTCATAAATAACACAAGTACATCTTACAATAAAGACAAATTTTTTTATTATCGCATACTTTACAATTTTCACATCATTATGAAGGCTATCTTGAGAAAAAAAATTTTTTTTTTCTTTAGCGGCGTCTCCGTTAATAGAAAGCAGCAGCCGAGTGTGCAACAAGAAGCCGCTAAAACGCTCTGCAGCACAACACAATAAGCTCAGACGCAAACGCTAAAACCAGTTTCGCGCGCATCTTCTCAAAAATATTAATCATCGGCCGCAAGCTCGTGCAGCCTCTATTCCATTACACACTTTCCGCATATCCCGGCTCGTCCACTTTACCCCGAGCCACGGCGACTGCATCAAACACAGATGCACAGGCTCGAGCAAAACCTCAAAAGCTCCGTGGCAGAGGCGAAAGAAGAGCAGTAAGAGCTCGCGCGAGAGAAGAGAGGCGCGCTCTCGTGACACAACCTCTCCACTATATACACGGGGCGCGTGAGCTAAAGCAATTTCACGTTCTCCGCGGTCCATTAGTTAATTCGGCGGACAATGCAGAGACTGCGGCCCTACTCGATCCTCTCGGGACTACACATCGCGACGCTCTTTCTCTCTTGTTCTCTTGGTCGTAGCGATGGGGGCAGCCGGTTATTATGACTACACGCTTAATTAATGCACCGGATTATATGCCGGCGAGCCGAGGCGACGAATAATTATAATCGCCCTTTCGGCTCTCTCTCGCTCGCTGCATGTGTACATGTATAATACCGACTATTCCTTTGTGGGCGGCGTGGCGGGTTTATTTGGCTTTTGCACGCCCGAGCTATGAGTTGTGTGGATATCAGGGGCCTGGAGATGCAGTGGCTCTTTGTTGTGTGTGAATTCGTCGGATATGCGACGAGGTTTTCGTGCTGGATATACAGTGTGCACAGTGGGCAAAGGGAATGCGCGGAGTGCGAGGGCTGTGCGTTTTTAGAATGATGAGAGTTGAACTGTAGCGTGAGATCCTATTTCGTAGGTGAGTTTTAAATAAAACGTTCATGTAATTTAAATCTTTTAAGAAGTACTAGTCGATTTCTAGAGCGTTTTTAAAAATAAAAGGTAATAAAATAATTGTTTGCTACAATTATTTCTTTTTAACATTTTTAAGCCAATATTTCGTACTTCTCGTCAGAAATTTGTTCAATTCCTTTCACAGTACTCCCATGAACGGGTTTAGGCCACGAACTAGCTGTCAACTCTTCATTGCAAGAGACAAGAAATATATAAAATTTGACTTAATTTTCAATGATCAATGACAAATATTTCTTTCCAAAATAAAAGTAAAATTATATTCACTGCGCAAGTTTCCACTGCATTAAATATATGATTTGTTTTTACACTATATTCTATTTTCCCACGATATCAACCAGTAATTCGAAACAACTATACACGAAGAATTCTTGCTTAGATCAAGTACAAGAAAATTGATATTCTAAATTTGGCTACTATCATACTTTCAGAAATTATAGTTTTCTAACAAATATCACACAATCAGCGTGTTATAAAACCTTGCGTTCATTTACATTTCAAAAAAATGTTTAAATTAAGTTATTGTATACCATTCGTAAAAGTTTCTATAGAAAACTTCTATACATATAAGTCTGTGCCCTCTAAAAAAAATTTAACCAAACTTCAAAATTCTTCACCTCAAGATTCCAAGAATAAAAACAATAATAATAATAATACTATAGTCAATAGTCAAGTTTGCGTTGTACAAAAATTGTGCCACCTATCAGTGGAGTGACGCGTACACATAGATTCTTGTCTCAGCGTCTATACATATATAATCGTGAGCGCAGGCAGGAATTGCGCAAGAATACGTCCGACAAATCGAGGCGAAAAAATACTGCGTCGTTCGCGCCCGCGAGAAATTCAAATGTCATCGCGTTCGGGGTGCGACAGGCCATTATTATAGTTTTTTTGCACTGGCGCAAAAGATAATGCACCTGCGCGACGCGCGTTTCGGCTCTCTCGCGTATACACATTTGATTAATAATTTCGCGCCACGCGCCACTGCAGAACACTTTTTCAGCCTATACTCTAATAAGCAAAAAAAAAAGTTAGCGTCGCGCGCGCGAACTTTGCCGTATATCGATGGACGCGCGCACAACAGCATTTAATCGGCTATGGCATCGACGGCGATATAACGCGAGTGTGATTTAATTATTCTAATAAATCTAATTATCTTTGCCATTTCACGGTCCTAAAGCGCTGATAGTCGCGATTTTTTTTTGGTTTCTACAATGTTTGCATATAAATTCAATTATAAAGTACTGCTCACATGCAGGCTTTTGGTATATTGTGCGCTGGAATTTCATTCATCCTCCTGGTAATAACAGCAAATGTATATATATATATATATACGTACTGTGCCTGTCAATAGATTGCGATCTGCATACATGCTAAAGTACTATTATGATTGTCTTTGGAATAAATATATATGTATTTCAGGGATCGATTGTGCTATAACGATCATGGCGATCGATTAATATGACTTTCATCAATAAATAATATTTTCTCCGATTGCCTTAAATTCAATTAATGTATAATGAATTAGAGTATCATCTAATGATTATATTAAACATAAAATCAGATTTTCTAAAAACTCCAAAAATGTACAGTTCGCATTTAAATATCGGTTATAAGAAGCATCTGTTATTGGTCATCGATCATCGCGCGTGCGATCGCCCCGTCCATTTTGTTCGTTCAAGCTTAAAGCAGCAGCAGTAGTGAGAGAGAAAAAAAGGGACAACACGGAGAGCGTATAGGGATCTAAATCCCGGCGTCGCTGAGTCGTGCGCGCGCGCGATCTTTGCACGCGGATATGCATCGCGCATATACGCCCAATGCAGCGCAGCCGAAGCGTGCATAATGTGTTGGTGCTAAATTTACGGCGGTTCTCTCTCTCTCTCTCTCTTTCTTTTGGAGTACAGTTGGCGCGTGGGTGTAGGAGAGGAGCGCTGCATACGGTAAGCAGGTCCGGCACTCTGTCGCTGTGTACTTGCATTCACGGCGCGCCAGTAGTTACAGATTTCTTATCTTCCTTCCGCGTGTAGTCTTCTTGCTCTACCATATAGCTTCTCGTGTTGTACTTGATCATTTGGTTCTCCTTTGTTTGTTGAAAAAAAAACTAGCTTTTTACCGACTAATTCGAGATAGATTTAAAAAACTATGATGTTATATTTTACTATAATATATTTTTCTTCGTCAACGAGGAACTTTTAAATGTACGATGCGAGTATTTGAATTAGTCGACCAATAATCGAGCCGCAGAACAACAATTAAATCTTTTTTCAGTATACATAAAAGAAGCCGCAATAATTTCCACACCAATAAAAAATACTTCAATGGTATTCACAAATAGCCAGCTGGTACTTAAACAACATTTCCGATCGACATTTGCAGAGCTCAACAATCATCTCACACCTCAGCGCTACTTCGCGCATTTCCTCCATATCGCTGTCCCTTTCGCTGCGGCCAGCAATCAGCCTCGAAACTCGCTCAGCGGCAAAATGTACACTCGAAAAAACGAGGAGCGCCGCAGTCATCAGCAGCAGCGCATCGCATATACGTGGCGTATATTGCGCAACAGGAATACCACGAAAAGACCAGAAGGACTGGAGTCTCGGCGAAAGCTCGCGTGCGAGTGTCCGCACCGACTGTATATACATATATATACAAGAGCTGGAAAACGACGTGCGCGGAGCTGCCGGTGGTGCTGCGCGCGTGTTGCCACTTGACTGGCAATTTGTTACGAGGCAAGCCTTACGCGATGAGTAATTGCACCGCACGGCACCGTCCACTCTCTCGGTGTCAGTGTGTGTGTGTGTGTGTGTGTGTGTACACATGCGCGGGCGGAAACCGAATCGCTCCCTTAACTCGAGAGTATCTTCATCACGAGCAAACGGACTGCACCGAAAACTCCCACGCGCGAGTTCCCGCGCGATGCGCTTGTTGTTGTGGCACCCTTCAGCTGCTGCTCCACTCTGCTCTTATGCCTGTGTCCCGCTTTTCCATAGGCCCGCGCTCGCAAATATAACTCATTTATGAAATGCGATATTCTTACGTGACCTTTAATGCGTGAGCTTAGCGCGAGACTGACACTAACTCCCGGACGTTCGCGTTATATGTGACGAGCTATGCTTGTATGCGCCGGGGGATTTTTGAGATTATTAATTGAGACAGATTTTTCGCCTAGATTTATTTGGTTATTAATAATTTTGGCCGGTACGTAAAGGGAGAGCGCTCGAATAGAGTTATAATACTTGTGCCAGAACGATTTTTTTTTCGTTTTAGTGCAAGACTCTGTTAATGATATATTATCTTTTGATTTTTGTTAACTTTTTTTTATTCTCCTGAATATAAGATCAAACTTGACATATAAAGCTTTCTCAGAAAATTCGTTGTCTTTATATACATCTTAGAAGACTTAATGATATCTAAATAGATGACGGAAAATTCAACAAGTTCTACATCAGGTCAAAAATAAAGCTCGATATTTCATTAATTATGAAAAAATCCGCAAACTCGTGTCCAAAGCACGGGCCTAAAATCCACTGTGAATCGCGCAAAACGAATAACGATTTCCGCACCGCATAACTCACTCAGCGAAGCATGACTTCCCAAAACTTGTATCTCTAACCGCATAAGCATAGCCGTGCAGCCAACCCCCGACCGGCGTCATCAGCACCAACAGGCCACCCGATGTTTCTCCAGATTTTCAGGAAAAGATCTCTGATAGGCCGCCAACGAAGTTCTCGCAAGCCCAGAACAGAGCCGAGCTTTCATCCACCCCAAATATGACATCCGCGCCAGGCGATTATCAAAGATGATCGAGGGACGATTGTCGCGCGCGGGTGCAATATCTCGCTGCGAAGCAGAGGGTCGATCTAGCGCCTCTGTTCTTAAATAGAGTCAAACGAGAAGGAGGAGGAGGTAGGAGGCTCTCCTACAGCTTAAGTGTCCGCGAGTCATTAGCCGGGCAAATGGCGTTCCGCCGGCTTGGATATATGGACCCTCTCTCTCTCTCTCTCTCTCTCTCTCTCTCTACTCTCTCCTCTGCTGCACGCGCGGCGCAGACGCGACCAACATGTCATAATCAGCTGACTGTGAAAGCAGACGGGGAGAGAATGCGCCTCTCTGCCCATTAGGAGAACAACGCGAGCTTCTGTAAGCGACCGAGCATGAGAGAGTTGAGGGAGAGACTATACTGCAGAGTGAGAGAGAGAGAGAGAGAGAGAGAGAGAGAGAGAGAGAGAGACAGAGAGAATAGCAATTGAGTTTATTTGCGCTTCTTTTGGGGGACGCGATGCGAAGACGGAGAGTTTCGGGATGGAAGTATGGTGGAGGTGTGCGTGAGTGGGCAACGCTAATTCAGCCAAGGAAGTTTAATGCTTTCGAGAAGTTTGTTCTGGCTTTTTGGGAGGAAATTTAGGAATGTTTTTTTTTTGGACTAATTAAATTTAATTGTGTTAGGATATGAGGATTGTAATTATAACTAAATACCGCTGATTCTTGCACGAGTATACTGGACAGATTATTATGTTGGATTAGCGTGTCTTAGACTATGTACAGTCTTTATACATTACAACTGTCTGAACAATTTAAAAATATTGGAAATATGTCTGCATGCGAAAGTACTATTTTGATAGAACGCATCGTTATTTTATGTATTTCTCATTGTTTGTGGTTGAATGCAGTCTTGAGCCCACACTTTACCCATAAACAATACCAAGTACATTTCCAAAATTTTTTAACTTGTTCGGACGGATGTAAAGGCCGCACAGACTGTGCGTTGCGAATTAATGATAGGCTATGTGCATAATCACAAAGATGATGATGTTCTTTGCATTCACCAAAGTAGTGACACATAAAAAGTTTATAGATTCAAATGTAAGAGATTATTTTGCAGATTAGGTTACATAGACGAATAAATTCAACAAAGTAAGCCATAAATCTCTTGGAATTAAAAGATAAAGAAAAAGAGGCCGTATGCGCCTTTCACATTATCTTCCTTATGGTATTGTTGTACAAAAATGTTTAAAACGTTTATGGCGATTAGCTGCAAAAGCATGCGTACATTAAATGAGACATAGTTATTCAAAGTATGTGAAGCTTTTTTATGAAAAAAGGCTTTTTACTGCTCATTCGCAGGCGGATAATTTATCGCCAGACTAACTAAATCCTGTAAATGAGTAGTAAAACAAGCGATTGTGTTTCGGTAATTTAATGACTACTTGAATATACTGGCTTGTATTGGTATCCCAATTAACATACGAATCATTTTATTAAACATTCCTTGCTTTCACGTATGTTAATATATTAGATTTAATAGAATTGAATGACCGAATTGTTTTTGAGCGTAGGTGTTTCCTTTAATTTTTAATTATGTTTATTGTTAATTAACACAGAGATAAAAAGCATTATGGGAATTGCTTTATACATATATCTAAACTTTTTCTTTAATTTTGTGTCGCTTACACAACTTGTGTATGTGCCTGGTGTCACGTATACCCGTAATACCGTTACACTTATGTTTCAACAAATAATCTTTCTAGTATTACATAACACAGATTTAAAAACTCTTACTTATAAGAATGATTCTTACTTTA
Source organism: Megastigmus stigmatizans (assembly GCA_900490015.1). Taxonomy (NCBI): domain Eukaryota; kingdom Metazoa; phylum Arthropoda; class Insecta; order Hymenoptera; family Megastigmidae; genus Megastigmus; species Megastigmus stigmatizans. The sequence goes on along the minus strand of UELV01082796.1, from coordinate 40,831 downwards.
TCAAACTATATCGATACTTCAGGTGTAGAAACAATCATTTTAAGGTTTATTAAACTATTGCATTTTAAATTTTGCAAATCAACGTGAGCAGTACATCTAAAAAGATATAAGAAGAGCTATGGCACAATTTCCTAGTGTGATCAGATAAAACACAGATGCTTTATCCATTCCAATTTGCAAACTCGGTGTGGAACATCTCAATCCCTCTGAAGTGTATAGAGACATAATTTGTTTCTTCGAAATATATTTGTTTCGTAGCTCACATATACAAATAATAACTATATATACGTACTTTTGCATCTTCCAACATTCTGGATCAAACCAAAAACAATCCTCCTATCCTCCCAACCCTCGAAAAAATACAAACCGTACGACAGGTGAACAAGAGCGGCACATAACCGGAAGTGGAGTCACGTCCATAACACTTCTCGCAAGTCTCGCACTCGGCACCTTCTCATACACACACATACTCTCGTAGTCCATCTCTCTCTCTCTCTCTCGCTCTCTCTCTACTCGCAGCTTCTATTACTCGATTTCGTCTAGTTGCCCGTACGCCGTCCACGTTGCCGAACACGACGTGGATATTCGCGGGCAGGAGAGAGACGATGCACACACGCGCGCGGCCGTTGACAGGTTTGCGGTTGTCTTATAATAGTTCGCCCATCGTCGCGCGAGTGTATAGTCCGAGAGAGAGAGACAGAGGCGCATGCACACCACCGAAACCGGCATTCGTGCCACCGATAGCTTTGCGATGAGCCTCTCTGCCCTCTCTCTCTCTCTTACTCTCTCCGTGGGATTCTATTTATATAACTGCAGGCGCGGACGAAAACTATGGCGCGCAACTAACCACCAACATGTGCACCGCTCCACGTCGTCATGTGTCTAAGATTCTTTCTTTTTCTTTTTTTTTATTATTATTTTGTTGGGTTTTGATGCCCATCGTTCTTGTTTTTCTGTTTCCATCGGACTTTTTGTTTATCGTGCAGTGCGAATCGGTAATTTGCGATGGATTATCGTTCCTGCGTAATTTCGAGTACAAATCGATCAGTAAATATAAGATTGAAATATTCTTTAATTTCTGAGTTAGACGAAATCACAGAAACATCCAGAGTACATTATACCAGAAAGTCAGGGATAATGGAAAACGGACAGCATGCCTAAGAGAAAATTTGTCCGCGCGCGAGTTCGCCAGATAAATGCAATCTAAATCTAAATGCACAAACTCTTCTTCCCGTTTCCCTGCTATTTCTCACTCGGGCCGTCTCTCTGCAGCTAACCATTGCAAACTTTCGCGCATAGAGAGCGAAGAGAAGAGAGAGAAGATGGAAGCAAAAGAGGCGCTTAAGGCACTGTGCTTTATCGCCGCGACGGCGCGACGGCCAATGACAGTATTATAGCGG
>UELV01082796.1:0-39411 GCA_900490015.1 Megastigmus stigmatizans | reverse complement strand
GGAGGGGGAGGGGGGAGGAGGGGAGAGTCCAAAGAAAGAGGGATGCATCCGCCGATGCTGCACAGTCGGGGGATCAGGGATATGACGAATTCGGTAATCCCTTTGTTTTCGCGCTTAGAGCTCTGCTAGAAATACCTCGTGTCTAGATTTAATTAGGAGCTATCTTCATTACGCTCTCTATCTCGCTGTCGTTTCTGCAGCACGAGTGTCGTATACTGTTGAGGGAAAGAGGGATTATTGCGCCTTTGTTCGCTTTCTTGTGGATTGCTGAAGTCATTGTCATCCTGTCTTAATAATATAATCAAACTTTAGCTTTTTTGTGACTTGACCTACAATTAATTTTATGGAATTTATGTAAAGGAGTTTTATCTATTGACAACATTAGTCAAATCTGCGATTCATAGCTTGCGATTGACTCGTCAAAAGTAGATTTTTAGCAGCGTGGCACCTCGTGAAAGTAGTTTAGCAGATTGTTTTGAATATCGGGTTATGACAATCATAATCTTACACGTGTGCGTTGTTATAAACCATGAATGAACTTTTGAATGATACGTACGTTTGCGTACGAAATTCGGTTAAAATTAAAAAAATTTCAGACTTCTGGTCAACCATTATATATACGGAATATAATGCCTGGTAAAGACATTAAATGTAGAATTAGCCATAAGCCGCCGTATTAAAATTCTCAAAAGCGATTATTCAATACCTGTTTTTTCGTTCGATGTAGGTTCATGAAATTCTAATATGAACTTTGTAGCGATATCAGCTTATATGTACTAAATTTTATTAATTTCTGGTCAGTTATTCACATATAGAACTACCTTGAAAAAATCTAAAAATATCTTCCTATAGTGTTGTAACCCATTGACATAGGGGAAATATCAACTCACCTAAACATTTCATGATCTTAGGGGATTATTTTAAAGGAGAATATTGCATCAATTTTTTGAAAATACATTTAGGTATATCTCATATGTTTACAAAAATTCTTCTATCAACAGATATGCAAATGCAAGCAAGTATGCGCCCACTGCCAGAACTTAAAAAAATGGCTCCACTACTGCAGTGATTGCTGCCTTCTAAAAAAACAAATGCTTGTTAAACTAGAAAATATTCCCACACATTACCAATTTAATTCCAAATAAAATTATAAAAAATATTGAAATTTAACTGCACTATTTTTAAAACAAAAAATCGAATTTTGTCATAATTGACAAATTGATTCGGTAATTTATATGAGCTGCAACACATTTAAAAAATATTGAGAGAAACGCGTTCAAAGTTTAAAGTTTAATGCTAATCTGCCTAAGTATCATACAGATATGCCCCCTTAAGAAACGACTATGTTCTACTTTGTTACAATATAATAGAAATGTTATGTACAAATTAATTTATGTAAAAATATTTATTATTGTTTATTTGCTCAATTATCATTATAAAATTGGTGTTTCGCTTTTTCATTAAAACCATAAGCATACTATTTCAGCAAATCAAGCAGCAAGCAAGACATTCCATTATTTACTTCACTCCCACCAAGAACAAACTGGTTATATCTTATCAGTTTTTCTACACCACATTCCCCTAATCACAGTATACCTACACTAAAAAGTTTCTTACTCAGCATCAGAAATCCACGATCCCGTTATTTTTCGTCTCCAGGAGCAAGCACCGCGATCCAACCGAATGAAACCAAACCATCATCGATGCTCCCCTTTAACGTTATACCCAATCATTCCAAAAAAAAAAGACCGAACCAATACCTCGGCACGTAATTCCACATCCGATTTCCGGACCGAGCGAGAGATCGGCAACTATCGGACGACGACGTCCAGTTAAACCGAAACCGTAATCGGCCGCGCCGCGAGGAAACTGACGCGCTACAGTTAAGGGACCGAGGAGCTGCTCATGCGGCTTCCGGTACACGCTGTATAGGCGACGTTTCCAATGCGTGTGTCTGTGTGAACTGATGTGTATACATGTGTGTGTGTGTGTGTGTGTGTGTGTGTAGATCGGCGGCGGCGAATGTAGGTGATGCTGCGCGCCGCGCGACTCGCGCTCATTACACTAATGGCCAGGTACGACAATGTGCTCTACGCCCATTTCCTAGAACGCCGCGCGATTATGGTGGCTCTCTCGGAGGCATCGCTTCTTCCATTACCCATCCGATTTATATCCCGCTTGCTCTCCACCTGAGTGCACCGCTTCTCTCTCCTCTCTCGCTCGGCGCTTTCTATATCTGTTTCTCTCTTTTCTCAATCGTCTCTCTTTTTCGCGCTAATTCGGTCAAGAGATAATGCCTTGTTGACAGCGAGCGAATGCTTTTTTTTGCAATTTAATTAGCTCTCGGGATTAAGTATTAATTTCAAGGGGATTCCATAAAAATTAGAGCTCTCCACATCTCCTATATAAAGCGCACGATAAAGTCTGATCCCAAGGTCCAACAGTTACATTTAAAGGCTTTAAATTATAAAAAACGCATCTGTACATAATGCCAATATTTTAGCTTCTTCATAACATATTCATTTGCATATATAGAATGCTATTCGATCCATATTTCAGAATCCCGATAATTATTAATTATGAAGCAAATACTATAAATAATGAAGCCACAGATTCCACCTTTTTCTTGGTATCACTCTTCCCCACTTCTCACCTGTCTTTCGGTCCATCTCGATTCTCTCTCTCTCTCTCTCTCTCTCTCTCTGCGGTGATCTCCTCCCTCGTCCCATTTTTATTTCCATCGGCTCAGCTCCTTGCGCGCGCGTATTTTTGTAATTAATTCATGAATTATACAGTCCGACAGCTAATAACTACCGTTATAAAATCCTCGGCTGGATCAACAGCAGCATCGCGTGTGCCTCGGCGGCGCGACGGCTAAACAAACCTGATTTATCGCTGCGCAGCGAGAAAGAGAGAGAGAGAGAGAGAGAGAGAGAGAGAGAGAGAGAGAGGCAAATCGGCCGACGCGAGCCAGTGCCTATTTCTTTAATCGATATCTGTCCATGCCGATTTTCAGCTAAGCATAATAAGGGAGAGGGAGAGAGAGAGAGCAGCAACAGCGGACATGGAGGATTTGTGTACGCGAGTCGAGTTAACGAGCTGGAGATAGCGATTTATGCGGAGATGTGTGATTCTCGCGGCTAGAGAGTGTAGCTGTGCCTTCGATATAGTTCAAGATTATGCTTCACTTTCTTATTTTTCATATACTTCTCGTGGATTATTAACGGTCCTTTCTGTTATACCTTTGTATAGAGTACAAGATGATTTGTGTAAGCTCATAATTTATTAATTTTCAAAATAATAATTTAAGATTAAGTAAACCATTTGTTTGTTTTTAGTTTAAGTATTACGTTGTTGTTTATACAAGTTTTTGTATAATCAACAAATCCATTTGTTTCGAGGAATGGTTGATTGAAATTTATTAATTAAATTAATAAATGTCTATATATAACAATGAAATAATGGCACAGATTCATCCATAATTATATAATTTACTAATTATTCAATATGATAAATAATATAAGCAAAACTTTTTATATAATAAAATGTCTTCGAACCTATGTTTTAATATTTTTACTAGGAAAAATGAAACGTAAATAATTATAGATATGAAGGCAATAGTAATTAAAAAAGATAATAAGTATGTAATAATATACAATTTAACAATTTCAATTATATTCAATTAAAGTTTCAATATAAAATATTTCGATAAGCTAATTATCATAATATTATAGGATTTAAAAGTATTGATCCATCATATCGAGTACTTTTTTGCGTGACTTTTTACACACGCCACATATTCTCGTCGCCAAACCCGAACGGCCAATCTAGACCAGATCGTGTCTTCCGTACACGAGTATTAAAATTAATTTATTCCAAATATTTTGTCATTGAAATAATTGGCCACGGTACGCTATAAATAAGGATCACAAAAAAAGAAACACTTACTTATTAATCAGATCGTTCTAGATTAACGAGTATAAGTGTCTCGGCGCGTTTGGTGTCCAAGAGAGTGAGAGAGAAAGAGAGAGAGAGAGAGAGAGAGAGAGAGAAGAGAAGTCGTGCCTTCGTCCCCCGTGTGCGCGCATCAGAAAATCTCATTCTCAGCCTTGTAAGCCGTTGATAAATAGATTGCCTGCTGAATGAAAAAGAGAGCGTGGGCATGTATAATTCGGCAACCACGCGTATACACGACGACCAAGAGGATGAAGCGTGAGACAAGACTTACTGTAGGCTATGTAAACGACTACGAAAAACTTATTACCTTTTTTGTTTTTAAATTAGATTGATTTTTCATTTCCATTTGACCATTTTAAAGAATATTTAATTTTAATTTTAAGAACTGTAATATATTGACTTACATACTAAACTAGACAGCAAATACGTTTATAAAATGTTCGAAACCATACTTCTTATTCGGACTGTATGGTTTCCGTAAAAAAATTTAACATTATCTTAAATTTTAAGAATTACACTTTTCATGAAGAAATTCCTTGTAAGATGTGTACTTATTTTTAGAACCGTAAATAATGAGCTCAATTAATTTAACGAAATGGACCTAAAATTAAATGAAGAGGCAAAAAGGGTTAAGACAGCCTCACAAAAAAAAAACAGATACGGGAAAAGATGTAGTATAAAGAAGTTAATCGAACTAGTGAACTTTAACTCATCAGCTCAAAAGATATAATAATAGTTGAGTTTTTACTCGAAAGCAAAGCATCATTAAACTTTTTGTACTCAAATCTAGAACCTTCTCAAACAAATTTCTCTGGAGAACATCGAAATTCTCCGAAATCAGCGTGCTCCTCCTCAGGCTGTCCATCAAAAAAACGAGATGTCGTGTCGCGCCACCCACACCTCCTACGCACCCGATATAATATCCCGAAGCTTCGCGTCTCTCGCATATAATTGTCGCAATGATGGATCACCACTGACTGAGCGCGGCGGCTTCTTTTGTCTTCCCTCTCGCTCTCTCTCTCTCTCTCTCTCTCTCGCACTCGATCTCGTTCTCGCACACTCCAGAGGACTCGATTATAGAGAAGTGTCAGGATAAGGGCCCGTACGCGTCCCTCTGCCTCTTTTTTTCTGGCCCTCTGCTTTATTTGGTTGTGTTCACGTATATACATCCTTTCCATCTTTCTCTTTCTCGCAGTGTGTCCGGTCGCGCGTGCTCTCCAGGATATTTTTTTTTTTTGAAGATTCTTATCCGAGACGTTTCGCTGGCCGAGAGAAGAGGATGAAGTTTCATTTTATTCTTCTTGGCTGTTGGCTCGTGGTGGTTCTCGGGCCTGGGCAGCGCACGGTATATGTATTTTTCGATAACGATAACGGTTTTTTGAAATGCCGAGTAGATATTTGGATTTTTTGGCCTTTTTTTTGAGCTTTTCAGAGGCTTGATTAATGTTTTGGTTTAAGTAAGCTTTGGATGAGAGGAGATTTGGCATGAACTGCGGAAAAATGATTAAAAACGTAATTGGAGATATTTCGAGGTCTGGTTATGGGGTGAATATGTAAAGAATGAGACACACATGATTTCAATAAATCGATGCTGTATCGTAACCGATATTTTATACGATTAATATTTACTTTGAGGTTTGGCAAAATTTATGACTTGTATAAAAACATATGTTGATACATCTTTTTAATTGATTGGCACAGAAAGAAATTCGATCGGACTGGTGCGATATTGTCTTAATAAATAACTGAACTTCGATATGTTGCTTTTTTTCTTTTTATACACATATACATATCTACGAATAACATCGCGTAAAAATTTATATTATGTAAGACATGAATATCCACATAGTAAATTTAAATAATTTTACATTACTAGACATTTGATATTTTCAAGTTACATTTACAATCGGTCCAAATATAGGTAGCGGGACCCAACTGATACAACAAATCCCCACGAAGCACAACTTATTCCAAGAACCTTCTTCCAGAATCCATATTACACGCGTAGCCCAAAAATATCCCATACCTCAAAAGTCCGACTGGCCGTGTCGCAAAGACAATAATCTAATGTCACGGTGGACTGCAGGCGTTCGTCTCAGCAGCTCTGCTGCCCCTTCCAACTCCTTTTTACTCGCGGCCACAAAATATATCCCGGAGAGGAGTAGAGAGAGAGAGAGAGAGAGCTGCGAATCCGTCAGAAATATCAGTGTCCCCGCATCTCGGACACGTGTTACCAGCGACCCGTTCCGTATATATATACCACCTTGTCAACCGAATAACACCACGTACTCCCTTGTGATATTAATTAATCCTCTCTCTCCCTCACCTCCCTCTTTCTCTCTTCGTGCAGGCGCGCACGAGACAATAGAGATATCGCTTCGCACTGCAGCCAAGAGAAACACCACGGCGATAGATAGGCCGGCCACGCGACGACGTGCCGGAGTAACAAAAAACAAAACAAGAAACAAAAGTCCTTAATATAGTCGCGGACGCGATATACAGAAAGTCGAGTATAAGGAGAACAACGAGTTGGTATACACGTATAACTTATACGTATAGCCGAAAATGCAAAGAGAGAAGCGCGAAGTAATACATGACAGGCCGAAGCAGCTCGTACTCTCGCTCGCGCACAATAATAATTTATTAACGTCCCACGCCGTAATGCTACTCCCTCTCTCTCTCTCCCTCTCTCTTTTTCTGGGGTCTTATCTTGCATCCGCCCACGCGATCGGCTACTCCTTTCCGGCCTGCCCGGCACTCAAAGCACACGAGCCAGAGTATAAACACGGCTTCTCTACCTCCTCCCCGTGTGCATATGTATATATACATGCGGAGCAGTAGCCCCCAATGGCCAAGCTACGGCAGCTCCTCGCAATTGTCATTTATCGTCGGTAGGATTTACGGTTCCGTTTACGGCGCCTCGGACGCGATATGCGCGCGCGCAGCAGCAGCAGCAGCAGCAGCCGACCAGCGCTATAGTTAACGCTGCACCGAGCGATTCATCAAAGCCTATATCGCTCATATATCCTTGCGGAGCCCGAGCGACGACAGCTTCTCGCCCTCCTCCTTTGCCCAGCGCTTATATAGGGTGTGTTTGTGTATGTGTGTGTAGTGTAGTGTGTGTGTTTGCATGCCTGCAGCGATCTTTGGCGGACGCGTGTATTATATGCGAATTTGGTGCCTCTGCTACGGTCATGACTTTGAATGTCGCGCTTTTATATACCTTTGAGAGGTGCTTACGGTGATACTTTAGGTGGACTGAATTGATTATGATTATCGTTTATGATTTAATTTTAAGTTGATCGAAATGATTTAAGATATTATTGTTAACGATTTTATTTCATGATTCTTTTTAGTTAGGTAGCAAATGTTTATAATCTTTTGGTATGTAATAGTAAAAAATCCGATTATTTTGATGCTCTGAATCCTATCAAATACATTTATTTTCTTATATATATTTTTGGAGCGAGTCCAAAATGCTTAAGAATTATTCATGTACTTGCCAAATGGCATCAGCACCTTCAAATCCCTTATTCAGCAATTATCAATAATTTATTCCCGGTCGTGATAAAATCCCTATATAATGGTAAAACTCACCCTTTTTACTCAAACGTGGAAAAGAAAGCGCAAGCAAGTCGCGAGTATATACTTATGACACGCAGCAATCGACGAGCAACAAGTTGTCAAGATCGTTTCGCTCGGTTCAACCATGACGCAGTAATTAAAGCGTACACACACATATGTATAAACGTGGAACAGCTTGCAATCAAGCCGTAATTAGCCGTAAAAATGATTCAGTCGGCCCCTCGCACACGGCTCCCCCTTTTCGGCTCTCCAGCGACGAATTTATACATATATCGCGATCGAGTGTCCCTCTCTCTCTCTCTCTCTCTCTCTCTCTCTCTCTCTCTCTCTCTTTCGCCGTGCGTGAAAGTTTAATCCGAGTTAATTCATTATGAAAGCCATCGCGCGTAAATTGAGGCCGGTCAGTCGGTTTTGCTTGGACGTACGTGCGGCGTGTGTGTAGGAAGACAAGTTTGATAGGAACCGCTTGCGAAATCGTTGATTTGGGAGGGGGATCGCAGCTTTGTTTACTTAATTGGTTCTTTCATATTTTTGTTTGGGTAAATTAACTTGGCCGACTGTGTGAAATTGTGGACTTTTTTTTTTTTTTTGATTGATATGTTTTTGATGAAGTAAGAAGGTGCGAGAATACCAAATATGACTTGTTTCAACTTTACGTCCTTTTATAGTAAATAAAAAACAATAAAACTTTAGTATTACACGTGTTACGTATTACGTAACGGTTACTTATCTTGCTGTACGCAAATAAACATTAATTAGGGATACAATTATATTATAAAAGCAAAACCTTTTTTTTAATCCGAACGAGTTTGCAACCACTTTTAAAAAAAAATTTTTACGCTTGATTATAATCAGTGTACAGATTGTTAGTGTTAAATGCCATCTAACAAACTGAACTTGTTGATTTTCTGCCAGGAATGGCGATTGCTTTATTAAATATTGGAAAGCAAGTTCTTATATTACCGTAACTTGCAAGATATCGAGAACAGTACAAGTAGTATCGAGGGTAGTGTCATAAAATATAAAATATTACTCATTAATATTTAGCAAAAACGAGATAACTACAAAAATGTTCGTAATACTACGTATTGATGATCAAATTTCTTTTTTACACTATGGTTAATAAGTAATGAATAATCTTACATTGTAAGAAAAATAGATAAAGCGAACTCAAACTACTTTTTCCATGCATTCCGTGATTCTTCAGAATTGACGTTTTTATTTATTTTCCATAAATGCATTGAATGTAAAACGATTTACCGGTTAAAGGTATATTACTATACCGTAATCAAACTTAGAAATGATGTACTAAATGATACTAGTTAGAAAACAAAAAAAAAATTCTAAATGAAACAAATTCGTAATGTATTAAGCTTATACATCGTACTCTGTTAAGCTTTCTAAAAATATTACTATTGTTGCTTAATCAAAATTATCGAAAATATTACGTAAACAAGTTTTTAACTAGATACCTTTTGATAAGTACCCAGACTTATTTCTGCATGTAGTTGTGTAGTTGTATAAATTGCATAACCGTGTAATAAAAATTAATACCTACGTTTTCGGAATGACGAATCGTTTGATGACGCAAACCAAATAGTGAAGGAACACACACACTTAAAAATTTCTTTGGGATTTCAACATAACGAGCATCTGCGAAAACTGAAATGATCCTCCAAAAGGTTCCGTGCGGTTGAGGCGTCATTTTATTCTGATTCTGCACCGTCAGACTGCATCTGCACGGCTGGACAAACAAAGACAAATCCATTGTCATCCTTGTCTGTACCGCTATGATGAATTTTAACGGAAAACTGCTTTTTATATATAACTTTTATGTAATATCACTTGAAATCTCGTTATAAATGTAAAATTTACTTTATTATAAATATTGATTGTAAATAAAGAAAAATATTTTTCTAAGGAGAAGTTGGAGTCGCCTGTGTCGTTCAATCATCCAAAATAGTTTTCAACGTTTTTTTCTTAATGTATGAACTGATAGACTGGAAATTTTGGGAACTTCCTACAAATGTATAAAAGTATAAATAATACTCTATATAAATAATTTATTCAAAGTCGACACAGTACTAGGTAAAAGCTCGCCAACGTTCTTCTTCTGTTTGATATTTTTATAATTTGCCGGGCTCTTTATTTTCACTGCATTTCATTGCAGAAACAATTTAACTTGTATTTCCTTTATATTTTTAGTTCCTTTAGTCTGAGCATTATACTATATATATTGTAGACTACATAAAAAGAATAATAACAAATTCACAATTAACGACGCTTAAACTTGAAAAATCGCCGATCACTAAATCAAAATTCATTTGTATTTATAAGCTGCAGGAATTCATCAACATCGAACTTCAAGTTTGCCATCCAAACGAGTTATACTATATGTCTCTGCATAAATTGGCACTTATTCAATTAAAATGTAAAGTAGCGCGGGTAAAATTCGGGACACTTACGTGCGTCGGAAAATCAGTTAATCCCTCGCCTGCAAAAAAATGATGGTAAATAGATCAGATGCTCTTGGTATATACCCACGATAGCTTTTTGCACCTTCGAGCATCATACCGATTTTTCGCATAACGAGCAGACATCCAGTCTTTTGCACTTGGTTTATTTTCACCTGTGATTGATAGGCGCGCTTTTCAGCTAACGAGGCTTAATAACAAGGGTAGATAAAATTTCGGTTCTAGCTTACTGTTTCAATTACCGATGAATAATTATGAGATTGTTTTGTATTCTTTTTACAAAAAAGGTTTTTTTTGTATAATTATTGTCTAATTTATTCACCATTTTTATTCGTTAAATTCAGTCCTGAATAAATTATAAGCAATAATAAAATACTATGGGATTTAATTGTCTTATTAAAATACGATAAGAAATTTTAATTTTCTATTGTAAGTAAATAAAATATTCTATGTAATTTCCACAATTCTCTAGAAAACAGACTTATTTTATATTTCGATATAACGATATATTATTATTTCTCATTCAATTCATATTTTAATTGCTGCAAAGTTATGAAATCGATTTTTCACTTGGTATTTGAATTATACAACGATTGCAGGAACTAATCATAAACGAGTATTTATTATTTTATGGCTTATTACTGAAAAATGATACAATAGGCCATAGATAAATTATTGAGTTTCTTATAATATTTTCCAGTAACAAATAAAACTCGGAAAAATTCAATACATGTTTTATATTAACATTTCTGTCAATAAAAATTGCCTTAATAATTTAAATAAGGAGGGGTAGTGAAACCAGATAATAATTTTTATATCACTTTTAATAGCCTTATGACATCGACATCAGTGCACTGTTTTAACTAGTAAAGAAATAAGAAAGAAAGAAGAATTTTTAAGGGAAGTTGATCGCCGCACAGCACAATTTTTATAATATAAGGTTTCAACCACTTATTTAAAATTCTCGGTCAGTTATTTTTATCAAAATTCAGTATCGTGGAAAGTGGGTAATTAAAGCAAAGCTACCTTTTTAAGGTATTAAAGGTGCGAATTGCGCAATTCAAAATTGAACCAACTCCCGTATAATGATCCTGTAAAATTCACTTGCACACCAGTGAAGCCAATAACTCAACGCAGAAACTGCTCGCTCTCGGTTTTTCCTGCAACTATACACTCGCTGCGCGCACCGGCTAATCTCCTCGAGATCTTCACGAGAAGGACAAGCGAGGCGCGCAACAACACCCCGCGCGCCCGCTCTATGTGAATTAAACAATTACCCAGTGAGAGAGTGAGAGAGAGAGAGAGCGCAAGTCTCTCGGCGTATAACGATCTGACGAAACTGCGCTTCTGAGAAGCCGCGGGCGACGAGTGTATGTATGTATTATACTGGCCCCCGTCCACTGCACACACTGGCGCACTTCATTTCGGAACTTTGTCCTTTCGCTGCTGCTGGTGCTGCTGTTGCTGCTTTGTCTCTTCATGCCTGCACGCGTGAGAAAATGAACTTTTTCGTGCGTAAGTACCGAGAAAAAATGAAGCTTTTCTGGAATAAAGTTGAATTGCGCGCGGGAATGACTACAAAAATTATTTTTGACTTTTGGATGACGACTACGGCTGATTACGAAATGTGAGAGTTTGGGGAACGGTTGATGCAATGACCGACGAATTATTATCGGTTGAATTTAGACTCGCGTATCGAGAGAATGTGAGTTGACGTAATTATTATGTATGCTGTGTTTGTAAATAAAATGAATAAAGAGATACTCTTTTATCTCGCCTTTCGTATTTGTACGATCGACACTGTAAAATTATTGTTGTGGAATAATATTATAAGAAAATATTCATAAACTAGATTATGTTTTAGTGTCAAAAATGGACATTCTTTATGCGTCATTTTCATAGATTCCTATATTATTGAGCAATATTTTATTTGCATACATATACGATTTATTTATTTAAATACAGCGCCCATGACATTCTTACATCGTTTCAACGTAATCATTACAGTTGATTATGCTGCTCTATCATGTTGATCTTGAAGATTAATTTCTTTTATTAGAAAATCTTAAAATAATGTTGAAACAGCTACTCGGTACATTTTAAATCTAATTGTCGATCATCTAAAGAAATATACATTATAAGGACAATTAATTAAATCTAGCATTTCTTTACACGCTCGTAGTGATATACTCTTATCACGTACGCAGCATTAGAAACCGTTAAATTCACGTATAACCGTGTACGCAACAAATGTTTCAGCCACCAAAAGAGATCTCAGCACTGGATCTCCGTTTGTCCTAAACGAGAAAAACGCACTCGTCACCCTTTCACAACGGATGCGAATCGCACTCGCTCGCGAGACTCGAGAGATGAACAAGCAATTTTTTCCTTCACCGCTTCTTCTTGCTTCTAAGGAATCTACCCACGTTTTCTCGGGTAAACAACCGAAAATCACTTTTTTCCGAGCTCGCGAGAAAGCAACAGGTTGCTTATGGGCACAAATAAGTGTTGCGCAAGCCTGGATGCGAGTTTCTTTTTTTTTTCGTCAGACGTTGTATATGCGAGTGAAAAGGGACTGGGCGGAGCTGTGATTCTTATTTATGGGCTTTTAAGGTGGCAAAATAACGATTACAGTGAAGTTTTACGGATTGAGGATCGGTTGCTTTTTCGATAGATGTTTCTTGAATGACGAACTGGGGACTATAGATTAGGAACTTTTATGTATGTCTATGTAACAGTTAATACTGGTAGATTTTACAATCGTGCATTTTGTAGGTATGAAATTAAATATCTATCGAGTGTCACACTTTATTTTATAGATTTCATCAAAAATGATTAATATCACTATTTAACGACAGATGCGTCTTTCACCGACATAGAACTATCGTTATTAATTAAGTAATTAAAGAACTTGATAGCGAAGATAGAATTTTAGATCATGGAGATACAACTATAAGTCATGAAAATATTTACAGATTTTTAAGTAACATCAAAACCAATCACTATATAATCACCATAATTTTCTTTTTAGGAGGATTTTAATAACGATGGCTCAATAATGACTGATTAACATTTCATTCGAATAACTACAATTCTAGAGAATTATTTTGCTTGCCTATGCTGTTTCCAATAAAACTGTAAATAATAATATTTGCTATGTGTTAAGTTATATGTTTGTACATAATAAACTAACAGTTACTTAAACAAATCACAGTTCAATTAAACATTTTTCGGGCGTCTGCATTCCGCGTACGGAAAAACATCGAAGATAGAATGAAAATAGTAATTACGGAAAATTTAGAAAATCATAATTGCATTTGACTCGTATAAACCTCCACGTTATTAACGTAATGACTGTTATTACGCAAAGAAATTACAACCTCTCGATCTCGATTTTATCCTCGGCAGGTGCGAGAGAGAGAGAGAGAGAGAAAGAGAAAGAGAGAGAGAGAGAGTTCAGAGGGTTCAAGCGAAAACGCGCCGCGCGTAAAGAACAAATTGACGTTGAAGTGAATCATCCGAAACTGCTTTTAACTGACAGGGGAAATTATTAATCGATGATTAGTAGCGTTGAATGAATGGAAGCTGTGCGCGTGATCGATTTTAAGATATGTAAACTCGATGATTGATTTCTTTTGCACTTTCTGACTCCTCGTTAAAGCGTTTTTAAGGAGTGTTGCACAACAAACGAGATTGTGATAGTTTCTCACGCTTTTCAAGATCAAAACATGACGGACTAAAGCTGAGCCATATAATAATACTAATGGTTTTGTTACAATATTTTTTTGTACGATCGTAAAATTTAATTTAATAATAATTAATCCCTTCAGTAGGTAATCAACGGGCATTTAATCGTTCACACATGATTCGACTTTAAATTAGTCGAGACTATTGAGAAGATGTAATCATTTATTTCGAATTTGTCTCACACTTTTGACATGTTAATCTTGGACAGTAATCTGCATCTTTAGAGAGCGCAACACTGTTGTGTCTGGATCTAGTGAATAAGATTGATACCAAAAATTATTCTTTATTTTTAATAAACTCCAAGTTAATAAAGAAATTGGTATAAATATTTACACTGCTTAAAGACTGTAACTATATTAACGCCTGGTAACCTCAATTTGCATTTAAATGACAAATTTGGCTATATAATAAATTACATTTATATTGCTGCACGCTTATTTAAAAAAAAGAAACTATTTTAACGCGTAAGGTGTGTGCTCAAGTTTGATTACGATATTAATATGAATACGCACATAAATCATCGAAGATGATTTGCCTTTCAAAGAATCGTTTACTTGTGGACCCGTTTATAATGAATAAAAAGTATATATTTCATTGATGAAAGCCACTATGTTTAATGGAGTACCGCAGCCAATTTAAAGAAAAATCGAAGCTTCAATTTATCTAGATGATGGAAAGTACTTGCACCAATAATTCTGATTAAATTGCAGCGTTTTATAAATAAATAATATGTTAATTAATAAATTAACATTACTTGCATAATATTATATCGAATTGGTTATTTTATGAAGATAATAAAGCTAAATATTAGGATTACTAACTTAAACAATATTAATAATGATTATATTTATCTGATTAATTTATTAATATTCGTTATATCTACAAAGAGTTAAAATTTCATCAACGAATTAATACATTTAATGAATAATGTAATAATACACTCAACTCATATTACACATTCAAACGAGATAAACATTTTGTCTGAAAATTATAGTAATTTTCATCATATCAGAAAAATATTTCCCAGGATCAATAACGACCCGAATTTGATAACATTAAATTTTTACAACACATAAAATTTTTAATTAAAAATATATTTTACACAAACTGTTAATGTTATTTCTTACCGCAAATCAAGTTTTAAATTAAAACAAAATTAAAATTTAGGGACATTAACTTAACAGTGCTCGCCAAAAAATATATTTGTATGAACATTAAATATAAACTTACCATAAAAACTAATTACTATAGCTTTTTAAAATTATCGAATCCCATACAAATTTCTGCTTCTAGCTATCCAGACCAAGTAACAACTTTTTCAAATGAAAAATCTTTTCACAAAAACCAATGCAGAATCTCAACGAATCCAATCACTCGAAGCGCAATTCACAACAATTGCTCGATCGCACAGCAGGTGCCTTATAAGCGCAGGAATTACAACGCGCCAAGAAGAGGTGCCACAGTATAGGGAAAATCTCAGATAGGTATATATACAGGAAAAGAGAGAAGAAGATACGTCTCGGCTATACGTGTGGCTGAATCCTGCACCGGTCGAACGAGTCCTCTCCTCGTGTATTCGCTCAGCTATCAATGGACTTTAAAGAGCCTACCGAGAGCCGAGAGAGTTTATCAGCTGCGATATCTCGGCACCCGCATGTGTGCGTGTGTCCAGTGCATAGAACGAAGCTGCGGGGATTGTCACGCCGCGGGATTCTATTCGTTAATTAAATAATCGCGAGCGAGGATTGCAGCCGGTGGGGATCGGACCTGATAAAGCGTAAGGTGTAAGTGCAAGGCTCGAGAAGGGAGAGATCCGCTAATGACTGGAATTGGGGTGCGAGCATATTCTTTTACGGCCTTCTGCAATTTTGATTCGGAGATAAGGGGAAAGATGGAAAAGCCTTATTTATAACTGAAGTATCGCGGGAGAACTGGTTTATGCGAAACGATCGCTGATTTAATTATGGATATCGATAATTTTTTGGGTCGAAGAAGGTAATAATTTATTGGAAGCTGGTGGTTTATAGGCGACAAAGTGTACGGATTTTCTATGCTTTTTATGATTTATTTTCTCTTAATGTGCTTCCACCACTTGTAATTAAGCTCGGATAATTTTCACATGATCAAAGATAGAACATCCGCCAGCTATAGGGTATGTGATAGCGAGTTTTATTATATACAGGTATCGATGGGAGATTGTATGTTTTTCAAAACGACCTGCGCTGTTTTGTTTATTGCAATACCTTAATTATGCTCGTCGGATGTATTAGTTTGAAGATTCGATATTTTGAAGGATTTACAAGCTACTAATACTAATTTGCATATATATGGTAGAAGCGAACTAGCTTCAAGTAAATCAAGCACAAGTTTTAGTTAGCCAGGAATTTCCTTGGATCCATATAACGATCGAAAAAGTCCCAACACGTGTACGACTCGGCTTCTATAATCCTTCCACCAGTTTCACCAGATCCCACACCTCACAAAGCATACACAGCAGCATCGGCTCTTCCCGCGTCTCAATGCGATTGCCCCCGAAATTAAACACGCCAGCTTACGCTCATCACCCATCCTCGAATATATAATTCATGTCCCAATAGATATAGAAGTGGGTGAGAGAGCGGCGAGAGAGTAACAGGTAGTCTACGCGGCCCTCTGCGGCCAATTATTTATGCTCGAATACGTCCCGATATTAAAGTGTACCGTGGGATATAATCGCGCTATGGTGTATATAGACACGTGTACCGCCGCTGCTGTCGTTGAGCGTCGTAATCCTCTCTTGGATACCTTTTTTTTTCGAAACGATACGATCGTGCTTGAACGACGGAGGAAATTTCGGATGCTCGAGGGCTCGGATAACGATTCGATAATTTTCGAAACTCTTTTTTGTTCTTCTTAATTAATTTTCCTATTACCGAGAGTCTTTTTATCGGTCACAATCGTCGATTGTAAATTTTCTCGCTGCGGTTGGCTTTTCCATACAGTCTTTTATATCGGTAAAAGCGGATTACTTTTATGGTAAACTGAGAATGTAGAGGTAATTTTAGGGTTTTGAGAATCATTTAATATACTGGGCCCTCTCATTAAAGTTTTAATTCAGGTATGCATGACTAAAGTCTGATATTTAACTATACAATTTCTTAATATCTTTGTCATCAAAAATAATCGTATGATAACCTCATCTTTTTGTAAAATCATTTACAGCTATTTCAGATAAACACTAATAATAACTTTTGATGCTTTCTTTAGCTTGATTTTCAATTCAACTATAAATTAATATTGATTAAAATAATTCATAATTTTATAAAGAAATCAGATTATCGCTGTTTGATATCGTATCAGTGTAGTAATTTAGTAGAATTTATAATTCTGATTTCTATCGATTTCTAAGTATACTGCATAAAGTTACGTATTCATATACAATATGGTGTACGAAACTTCCAATATTGGAAGAAATTAGATCATCCCGATTTGATAATAAACTAATTTAATAATATCCAAGCATCGAGAACAAGTTTTACTAATACATTCTAAGCTATTTAAATATAAGCATGTAACGCACATACATAATATGAATATGCTTAGTCATAATTTAAATTAAGACGTTTGCATATAAAATATTCTGAATATTTTAATACAGACTTTTTCTTTTATTTTCATCCATAACAATAATGTCCTTTATCGACATTGCACTATCAATGTGTTTGTATAACCGTTTATTAAAATTAACAATATACAAAATTTATATTATATAAAGGAATATAAAAAACAGAATCAATCAATGTCCCTATAAATATTTATATTAAATATTTCTTTGCAAATTAATTGTTACTATAAATAGTTGCTTGACAGTGCAGCATATTTTACTTAGAATAAAGTTACCTATTGGCCAATAACATATCTTCAATACAGTAAGTACTAAAAAAAATGATCCATTTTTCGTAGCAAAATCGACTATTATTATTATATACCAAAAGTCGACGTAAACACCATCTCCTACGCCTATTTTACTCGAGATGAAAAGTTCGTCTCACACGAGTCTCTCGTGCAAGGTACACTCGCTTTATAAACATCGCGCTTTATTACGCATGCAATTTCAAAGAGTCACGATTATCGAGTACATTAGGTTGCGGACAAATTTCCGCTTAGCGGTTAACTCTCCGAGTACTTAATTACGAACAAACACATGCGCATACACAGAACGAGAGAGAGAGAGGGAGAACGAACCTCCCCGACAAAGTATCAAAGCAGCATTAAGCAAATTTACAGACCACGCGCACAGACAACGAACACATATATATATTTGCATTAGATCCGCACACGTATATCCATACGTAAGGATTTAGCCGCGATTCCCGTGTACCAACACACAGTCGAGACGATAATTCACGTGGTAGCGCGCGCGCGCGAGAGAGAGAGAGAGAGAGGCGAGTTTATAAGCGTGCAGGTGCTGAACTTGCATCCCCGCGATGTAAGGCGCGATTATATATCCGCGAAGTCGCGCGACGCGATCCAGTTATAAATATGTGCGTGTATATGCGTGTGTAGAGCGCGAGAGGAGGTCTGGTTTGGCTGTTGTCGTTGCCGTTGTTCGTTGTACTGCTGCACGTGCAGCGTTGTTTCGACGGACCCGACAAATACCCCCGCGGTCTGGCTTTTCTTCTATTTGCGACAATCAAAGCGACGTTTCCGCGTGCGTTAGCGAAAGAAATGTCGGTATAGATGCGTACAAGTACGTTCCGGGGATTATTCAAATTATTATGGAAATGATGGAACTCTGCTTTCGATTGGTACGTAAAAGTTGTGTAAAAAATGCACACTTAATTAATCATATCGTTATGTGTAAAGTAAATGTGGAGTCAGTTGAAGTTATGTTATTTAAATATAAATCTGTAAATCTAGTTCGTGTTTCACGTTTTAGGGTCAAATTTGAATATTAATAACAGACTAGATATTGCATATTATATACTTAGAAAATCCGCTTGTTGCACTAACATCTACTTTTAATATATCTATATACATATAATTATCGACAACAAAGTTTTTCCCAAACTCAGCAGCATCATCGCAGTATCCATTATTTCCAACAAACACCTTAATGTTAATTATTAAAAACGAAAACTTGTAAAGTTCGCGATACTCTGAAGGTTGGAAAGTACCGTTGGCTCTCGCATCAGAGGCATAATAAACGTATAGCGCACGAGCTCGCCGAGCTGGCATCTGTATAAGTATCCATGGCACACGTCCACTTTCTCGCTTGGACACCTCGTCGATCAGCTTGTCGTCCGCAGCAACAGTACAGAGAGTAGATGAATTCACGCGAAGGTGCCTCATCACAGGACGCGTGATTAGCTTTTCATATCTTTTTCTCTCTCTCTCTCTCTCTCTCTCTACACGCTCGGGGGCTTCACTCTTGCCACCGCTACTTTTAATAGACTATTAATTTGCGAGGCCTTTTTCGCCTATTTGACCCTCGTTTGGAGTGGCTTATCTCCTTGCGAGTGGAGCGATTGTCGTCTATATGGACTCTAGAATTAAGGAGTGATTGAAAACGGACGCGAGCGTACGAGCGTGAGCTGCTGCTGCTGCTGCTGTTCGTTCCTTTTTTGTCCGCGAATGCGCGAGTGTCCATGGACTTGGCGCGGGGCTGGAATTATCCCGAGCGAAGGGGGATTGACAGCTGATGCGCCTGATGGTGCGATGCACTGCTGCTTCTTTTGCGAGCTTTGATGGATGATAATTTGTGGCGGGGAAAAAATTGGCTTTTCATCCGAGGCTATATATACCGTTGTTTTAGCTGCGTTACTTTTCTTAGGCTTAATTTTGGGAAAATATCGTTTCTAGTTCTGAGATGTTTGGGCGATGGTGGATTGGTACAGTAAGCGTCCCGTTTTCTCGAAATGAGTATTTTATAAGCGAAACCGATAAAAATAGTTGATGCAATATCACCGCTAGACGTCGATGCAGACAGAAAAATGAATGATTATTTATGAGACGTGCGTGACTCGATTAATCTTGAGCAACTCAATCATTATTATTATTAATTATAGAGTACTATTAATTAAATTTATGCATTTAAATGTCTGCGAATTTCTATAAGCTTCAAAAGATAAAATTTATAATATTAAAAAATTGGTTACACATGATACAAAGATGATGGTATAGATAATATCAAGTGCTATAAGTTTGATATAGTATATCTTCTCAAATTTAAACTTACATTTGAAGATTTTACAATAAAAATGATTATTATAAATTCTGCATTTAGTGAATATTTACTTCTTAGAATATTAGGATAGGTATCGAAACAAAAAATTACGGTTACAAATGTGAAAATACAAGCATTTAATTTATCAGAATTAAGCATACAACTATTTCTTTTTACGATCAAATATTCTTACTTTCAATTATGAGGATTAGTAGAAAATACATTGTTAAAAAAGAGATAAATAATAAGATTTTGATAAAAATATGAAATCAATTTCACTATTATTCATCATGTTAAGAGAATTGGTTACAATGAAAAGCTTTCGTGTTATATGCAAATAAGTATCTTTACAATTAATATATAATATATATTAGAAATACGTTATTTCTTACCTATTTTTTCTAGAAAGCATCTTTTATAGATAAGAATTGAACTATCGTTCCCTTTAGAACTGTATTTACAGAACAACTACAAATAAATGTGAGTGTACATAATTTGCAATTTAACATAATGCTCTATACCAGTGTAATAATACGGAATTACGAGAAAATAAATTTATAGCGCGTGTGTTGTTAAACTTCTAATCGAAAGAATCTTTCTTGGTAGAAGTAGGTATTGAAAATGACTAAGACAGTAATTAATGTTGAAGATAAATCGGAAATTCCAATCATAGAAATGATATATGTACAGTTTTGGTTGTAATCAAGCTCATTTTAGTTAAAATCTATTGAGCTCGTTAGTAACTAATGTAGAATTAAATTATTAACGCTCTAATAATTAATTTAAAACCAATGCTTTCTCATGTATTCAATGATTGAAACGAAAAAATATTAATTTTTAATTAACTGATCTAGTTATAAAGTTCGATATTGATTTTGATTATCACCGTGAAACTCCTTTCACAAATATTACTAGTGCGCTATTCTAAGCAAAACATACGTAACGATTCATTTCTGCTTACCGATTTGTATAATCGTATTTTGTCTTTCTTAATCCTAACTAAAAAAAAATAATCGAATATTACTTTTCTATTTTAATTATTATCATTCTCTACATTCATTGCTAACACAATTAAATATAAAATTTATAATTTCATTGTATTAAACGTCAATTTAATTATCATTCTTATTTATATCCATTATTCATTATTTAATGTTTTCCACTAATATAATGCCTCGCGGCAATTAAACAACAATATTATTAAAAATGGTAAATACCCAAGGACTTGAAAAAAAAACGTTCGATGGCAATTTGCAAAGACTCGGTTAATCCAAGCTTTTAAATTTCGCGATTACTTTTATAGGTAAGTTCGCGTTTTTTTCCTATTAAACTTGGAAGCTCGCACATCGTATAGGATAGCTGCACATATAGATACACACACACGCAGCTATAAGCTGCACAAGCCATTCTTTACGCGAACGTTTGATCTCCTTGCTTATATAGAGATAAGTGAAGTGCACCTTAAGGATAGCTCGGGCTTCAATTAAATTCAATTTCGCAACTTACCTGCAGCGGATGCCAGAAGGCAGCAGCGAGTGCCAGTGTGTCTGTGTGTGTGTGCGCGCGTGTGTGTGTGTTATGCGTGTCCGCTACGCGGGCATGCGTGCGTTTATACCGCATTTTTCGCGCACGCGAACCGAGTAATGAGCGTTTACTCATTAACCATCTTTTTACGGAAAATTGGATTACATTTTTTATTTTGCATAAATGCATGAGCTCTCGATACTTACACGCCTTGTTTCCATTATAATACCTTATATTTGTTGGAAAAACTACGCGCGTATGTCTTTCAATATGATGTATCGCTCGCGCACTCGGCCATTCGTCATAAGAATTCATAAAAAACGATAATATTGATGCGTGGCTTTGCATATGAATGCAATGGGCAATTGTTTTTTCTAAGATTTTTGAAATATATATTCTCAGTGTTTAACAGGAGTGACGAAAGCTGCAATGTAGATGCTTTCATTTCGCCTTGTATAAGTTTCTGCGCTAACGGCATTTATTCAACATGCAGAATAACATTTAATAGTCTCATAGATGAATCATATGAGAAATAATAAGTGTTTTATGCACAAGCTTGATATGAAATGTTAGTGACATCATCGGCCGAGGGTAAATCGAAAGGTGAAATGTCAATGCACTTGAACTCGTAAGATCCCAACATGCTGCGTTAAAAAAGAGCCCGTTAAACGAAAGCTGTTCGTATTATGCACCCAGTGCTTAAGCCCGAAAATTAGAAGTATCGCGTATGCGTAAGTAAGACATTAAGAGTTCAAAGACCACTGCAACCATATTGCCAAAACTTAAAGTTCACCCTTTAATTTCTACCCGATAAGCCACGCTTTTAAAAACGCAAATTCCCTATTACGCACCGCAGGCATTCATTACGCGCTTAACGCACCTATATAATTCCCCCTTGTTTTTCCAATATGCCTTGAAAAGGATCTTCGGGGCGTAGTGCACATTTGCGACCGCACGCTTATGTACAGGTGTAATTGCAACGGACAAGTGCAGTCGCGCGACAAGAGAGAAGCGCATAAAGGACGCGCGGCAGTTTATATATATACGTATAATGCGTGTGCGTGTGTGTGTGTACCTATGCTTGCTCAAACGTACCGAGGTATTTTATGTACGTTGTGGATGGTACGAGGCAAAAGTCATGCAATGTTAAGCGTGCGTTATGATTCTTGGATCATCAATATATGTAACACATTCTTGGCGCGCGACAAAATACATGCGTGCGGAGCAAAATACTTTGCCGCCGCGGGCCGTCGATGCTTGCGGCCTTTGATGCTTGTCGGAACAACGTGTATACGGTGTTTGAATTTGATTTGTCAGGTATATTTACATAAATATCCTGTATGTATATGCATATATGATTGTATGGATAATGTAGTCGATTTGATAAATGCTGTACTTCTAATGAGTATATGCTTATGAATCCTGTACAAATAGAAGTGAACTTATTGCAGATAAATAATATGGTTTTCAAGCGTTAGTAGTACCCAAGATGAAAATTATTTACTCTACCGAGAATTGTTGGTATTTAGGTAGTAATATTACAGCTATTAATTATTTCATAATCTAAAGTATTATTATTTTAATGGAAGTATGTTTAATAGTCGATATGTGACAATCACCAGGTGGCCTCATATGGCGCTATGTCAATTGACGGTGATAGGGAACATTTCAAAATTTTAAATTTCTTTAAAAAATGTATTATAGGAAATTTTTAAGGTCGCTGATTACGATTATATTTATTTTAATCAAAAACGTACGTTCAAATTATTTTTTTTACTTTCATAATATATATTTTTCAGTTTGACGATTGTGGTCTCAGTATATATTTTGATCAAAAACAGTTTTGGATAAAATAACTATTATGTATGTATAGAATAATTAAGGGGTCAAATAAGGGTTCCAATATTTTTTAAAAAGTATTACCAAAAAATAATTATTAATAGTCTTTGGCCTCTTGATTATTTGCAATAAAAATTAATTAAAATATTTGTCATTTGATACTTAGTAAGAAATTATTATCTTATTTTAGTTTCGCATGAAGCACTAAAAAGTTCCCATAAGACAGACCTCATAAATAACATAATTTTTCCCCTAACCTTCAAATCACACAACCCATTTCTTTTCATCTCACTCTTACAATCTACAACCTAATTCCCGCAGCAGAAACGCTTTCTCGAAAAACACGTGCGCATCTCCTCCTCGTCAAAAGTATTCTTACACCCACGAACCACCTACAACATAAAAAAGGAAGAAGATCTCAAACGATCAATAGACTGCTGCTGCACATATCCATCGATTTCAAAGGCTCTTGGAGCATCCGCCCCCGCGATCATATGATAGTCTGGATTTCCTTCGTTTCTGTCTACCTGTTGTCGAGGAGCCAGACCCTTCTCGGATCACCTGTGCCTGCCGGTGCTCGTCGTGCAGGTAACATACGGAAAAAGGGTCAATAGCACAGATCCATAGGCTGCAAAAGTATAGACCAACGAGCTGAGATGCTCGTAATGGGGTTAAAGGCAAAAATTCCTCGGCTACACGTTGCTTTCGGATTTGTGGGAACTGGGAGAAGATGATCCTCATCGGCTATATAATCTGCGTGTGTTTCTGGGAAAAACGGTTTTCTCCTACGGCTCATTTAATGTTTTATCTACCGATGTACTTTTCCTTATTTATTTTGGATGCAGGAGATGTGGGGTTGCATATTTAGCGATCGTTAGTGCGTACTCGAATTAACGTACATCAATAAAATTCCAGTTTTATAACAATCAGGTTTATGATTCTAGTTTATAATCGTGTAAGCGAGTCGTATTAATTACTTTAACTATAAATACAGTAATAAAATTAAGTTACGTATACGCGCAACGATTTTATAATCGTGTTAGACTGATTAATTTATACTGTCATCAAATATAGTATTGTTAATTACTATTTTAGAGAGAGATTTTAATTATCGCTTATGTAAGTGCACTCAAATTTTAGTGTTTCATAAATGTCTAATTTCTTTTTCCGTTGGTGAAAACGTATTAATCTGTAGTTTATGGTATTTTTCTGTCTATAAAAAAATGAAGAAACAAAGACGTTGTGGCGAAGATTCAAAAACAAAACGAATCATCATCACAGACGAATAAAAGAGATATCGCGTAGTCGCAAAGATACCGAATATCGCTTCCCAGTATTGCCTCATCATCTTTTCGTTACATCGAACCGCTCGCGCACTCACGTATACACGCACAAGCATATAAATAGCAGCTAGACAGCCATTCACTAACAAGTGCGGTGTTATAACAATTCCGTAATTCATTCGTCGCGATCGACACCCAATACCTGACGCAAGCTCGCATCAATCACTTCGCGCTTCCCCCTCACACACAGACACGTCATTCACCTCAAGATCGCGATAATGCACTTGTAAGCAATATTGCGCACGCAGCCCGAAAAAAAAAATCTACAAAATTCGCGCTCGTTTCCAATCTCGCTTTATTTTTTCCTATACCTCCTCCACACGCGGCACTTCGAATCTGCACATGCCATATATTCCTGCGGCACTCGAGGCGATCCTATAGATCGTCGGTATAGCACACCAGAAGTCCTTGTTCCACTGACACCGGATGGTGCGTGCTGGCATCGGCTATTCGTATATATAATACATACCTCCACTCGCACACAGACACACACACACACACACACGCACACACACACACACACACACACACACGTGTGTATTATACGCTCAGCTGCAAAGCGCCTAGAGCAAGTGCGTATAAGCAACGTAAGCGCGTGCTTTATCGGCGCGCCAGCGTAGGAGACTGTGTGTGTGTACACGAGGCACAAGCCTTTCACTTTCGACGGGTTTGTTTCTGTACTGCCTGCTGCTGCTGCTGCTGCTGAGGCGAGATGTGAAATTACCGTCATCTCGTGCGTGCCTCAATGTGTGTGTGTGTAGTTGTATGTACGAGAGAGTCGCTCCTCTGGTCAGTTATAAAGACGGTTAGGCCGAGATATAGGCCCGTCTTGTTAGACCGTCACGCGCCAAGT
The DNA here is from genome assembly GCA_900490015.1 of Megastigmus stigmatizans. Taxonomy (NCBI): domain Eukaryota; kingdom Metazoa; phylum Arthropoda; class Insecta; order Hymenoptera; family Megastigmidae; genus Megastigmus; species Megastigmus stigmatizans. The sequence continues at coordinate 13,884 of UELV01082796.1, read as the reverse complement.
GTACGGCGCACACGCGAACCAAATGAAAAATGCGCGTGCGTGCGTATTTTGATGGGCGTTTTTCTTTTGCTGATGTGTTTTTCGTAGAGCGAGGGAGGTTGTTGTGGAAAGCGGGGTAGGGAAATTAATGTGGGTTCAATTTTTTTGTCTGCGGGTTTTCGCGCAGGAATTGGGTTGGCTTTGGTGTTGGAGGATCGGAACATTGCATGTCGGTGCAACGGTGCATCGTGTTCTTCTGCAATACTGTTAACATTCGTGCATGTAAGCTTCATAATTTTATATTCATTTTTATGACGCGAGGGTGGGAGTCTTCTGTGGCTATCAATTGAAGCTAATTTATGACACACTTGTAACAACGATTTTCGTTGAAATTCACAAATCGTTATAATTAAGACAAATAAATCTCTGTGCAGTAAAACTTTTTTATTGTTTTATATAAAATGCATTAAAAAATTATAGTGTCCCCTTTAATAATAAGAAATATACAACACAATGGCAGTCCAAAGAGAACTATAATTTTTTAATGCATTTTATAATAGGTATATTAAAATAGTTTACTCAAAAACATTATACAAGAGTATAAAAGAATTTTTTATAATTCATTCGAGTACAAAGACTTTAAATAACTTTTACAATATTAACATAAAGGTGAATACACTCTAAACGTGATGTCATTACAGAATAGATCTTATGATGAACAATCATCACCGACGCTCATAATAATTACCTTTCTTCTCCATTCAAGTGTGAGTAATTAAAATCAAAACACTATACGTAACTGAGCCTGTACATATATTCACAAACCTGCAGCGCATCCAAGATAATACAATATGCGCGTAAAGGTGCAAGTTTCAACACGCGGTTAATTCAAATTCAAAGTAATTAAATTCACATAATTACTTAGAAACAGTCACTCTTATCTCTCTGACGAGTGGATTAAGAAAAAAAAGGCCTATTCAATAATAATAAATAATCCGCGTAGAATCATCCATCGCAAGTATCGTTCTATCTCGCCATCAAGTCTCACGTGCAATTAAGCAACACACCGTGGCGCACTCTCGACAAATTAAATAATAATAAAGCATCGATAAGTCATACCGAGTAAACGAAACTCCCAATAAAATCCAATATCTGAAGAAAGAATCTGAAGAAAGTTCTAACACAAAACAGAGCGCAGACAGCCGAGAAGCTGGAGAATGAAAAAAAAAAGGAAAGGCCGCGCGCAGATGCATCAAAGTCGCCTTAGAGGCAGAGAATCGAGGATATTTCGCTTCGCACCGGCTAACTCACCGTCAAATTTTCATCGCGGACGAACGCACACGATTTCCCTCCATCAGTGACGTATTCACGTGCGAGCCTCGACATATATATATATATATATACATACACGGTCTGACAGGCTTACATCACACACTCGCACGCTCTCCGTCTCTCTCTACACACAGCTTCTTTCTCCTTCTTTTTTTCTCTCTCTCTCGAGCCGCCCGCGGCCAATCCTTCGTATATATACGCCACACATCGAAAGTCTTGCGCTTTTATAATCCGCATATATATACACGCCGCCGTGCTCGCATATGCATTGGCCTTTACAATCGCGCGACGTAAAACGACGGGCCGTAAACAGCCGGGGCTGGAAGCGCGCGAGCGCGGGCGATTTTAATACTTCGGCGCAGAGAGTTTAGGATTGCCTTTTTTTTCTCTCTCGCGTTTTAGTGGATGGATATATAATGCCGTAACCTCGTTTCTCTCTCTCTCTGTTCGCGAGAGGCGTTTTCTCTAATAGGAAGATTGTGCGCGCGCGGCGCGTGCTGCGGCAGTGCGGAATTTTTCGAGAGGTTACGTTCTATACTAATTTTTAATTGCACATCCAGGGCACATTTCACATTCGCCGAGAGGTTTAGGATTGCCGATAGTTAAGGCCAGCCGCTTCATTGCGCACGGCATTAAACGCGGCTCTCCTTTTCATTCGTGCGCGCTTTTTTTTTTTTTTTCCTTTCTTACTCTCCACGCGCGAGTGTTATTTTGTTGTTGTGCGCGCTATACAGCTGCGCGTCTCGCGGAGCGTATGGCTCCTGCAGCAGATTAAAAAAATGATGTTTTAATGGGTTCTTAAAAAATTGTTCGTGAGTAATGGATTAATGTTCAATTGCGCATACGTGTGCCGAGTGCAGGAGGCTCGTTGTAGAAGCCAGACGTGGGCTTAATTGCGGCTGCTGATTGTTTGGAAATTGTTGGCTGACGCAAATGAAAGAGGAGTGGATTGTAAAAGAAAATTTGTTTGAATACCAATGTTAAAAAAATGATAGGAACCCAATTGCGCTGCTGCAGTGATGAAATCTGTGAAAAGTTCTCTTTTTAAAATGAATAATTTGTGGAGCCTTGTGAGTGTGATTCATAAACAGAGAAAGTAAAAGGTACCGTCATTTACAATTCGGATACTCAATACTATAATGCAATTTAGCTCTATACACATTTTGATTTTATTTATCTACACTTGTTCATTAAAGAAAAGAAAATTGAAATTCTTTTATAATTTTCTAAATGTAATAATATATTGTATAAAATGATTTATATAATCAATACTTTCGACCTGCAGCTCGATTCAATAATTATATGATAAACTATATATTATACGCTAATAAGAATAAATAAACCATTCTTATTCAATTACATACCGACAGACTCTTTTTGTAACTGTCAGCAGATAAAAACACAGACATACACGCACATATTTAATAACAAAAAGTTTCGAAAGTGCAATCTCACGTCACAATAAATGATTCCTAAAAGTATAAATTACACTCGCTCATATCCAATCTCATTTATTACCGCAGACGCGTAAAATATAAATGTTTCGGACGCTCGAGTAATACGTATTTTATTGAACCTTATACATACCACGTCCGCGAATAAATTCCTCGCGCGAATTATCCACACACATACACGTGTATTCCCGCAAGATTAGAAAGCTCGGAATATTCTACACGTGTATACGTACAAAACGCGAGACACATCCTCGATGAACAGAACATATATATATATATATATACCGGCCGCGCGATAAATCGGCCGTCAATCAATATCAAAGGAATATATCGATCCCATTACACGCACGCGCGTATATATACGTACAGGTTGGACGCGCACGAGCTGACTCCGAGAGGAAGTCGAAATCCGCGTGTGCACAGTGTGTTTTATACATAAGAGATGTGTGTACAGGTTGGAAGAGCGCGGGTATGTGGCCAGCTCGGGGCGATAAGGTAAAGCCGGCCGCCCGCCGCTGCCTGAAATTACGGATAATAGATCACAATTTCGATACCGCGAGTGCGCGCGACAGCTACGCCAAGGTATCCAAGGCAGGTTCTTCTGATATAAAATAGAGGACCGTGGAACGAGAGCATCTTCATGATCGTCGTTTATTAAAAGCCTGATCGCATACCTTATTATATATCGTAAGACAGAATGTGCGGCGATTTTTCTTTTTCCGCAGTTTGCTGCGCGCGACGTTTGATTACTTGCGAGACTTGGGAGCTAAGCAATTCGACTGAAAATCAGAATATTTTGATTTCAAAGTTAAACTGTTTATAATGCACTTTATCAATACAATATAGTACAATATAAATAGTCAAACTTTAATATGTTTTTATTCAGATTTACTTCAGGAATGCAATAGACCAGCTTGCTTTAGAAATTGGTAATTAAATTTTTATGGTTTCAAACATAGCATTTCGTAAAAATGACTGCATGTTATCAGCGACTTTACAATTCCTTTCTATGCCAAATCCATGCAGTTATATTACGTCCAAAAATCAATAGATACATTAATTATACATGAATTTTTTTGCTCATTTCCCTATCAGATTGAATCGGCTGAAAAAGCATCATCTCCCAAGCAAACCAATCCTCATCGTCCACAGCTATCAATAGAACAAAACGCGCAAAATGTCCTATCACATTTGCCACAGCTACAGGGACGACGAGCCCATTGACCTGCAGCGTATATCCTGAGCCCGGCAGCTTTGTCCCCGACGGATAATTTCAGCATCGTTCGGGCGATCACACCGTACTCGTGCGACCAATTGGCTCTAAATTTACACCGTATATAGCCATCCCTTCTATACATCGCGGCATCGTCATCGTCGTCGTAACAGTCCTCCATATCAGTTATATACAGGATCGTATTCAATTCTGTACGGCAGTTCTCTCGAGTCTGGAATCAGTCGTAGAACTATACGGCGCAGAGGAAGACGAAGGAGGCCGGCTTTTGATGCAAGACCCATCGAGGAGCGCTAAATGCTCTTATTATTGCACTACCGCGGGAAGATTGAGATTGGAGCCTCCGTAGTATATCCATCTGGTGGTGCGGCTGCTTGAGATCGATCGGCCTGACAAGTGACGGGGCTTCTTCGATATGCCCTCGATTTGGCGTTGACGATGGCTGCTGAGTACATACGCACTGTTGTACCTTTTTGTGTCGAGAAGATGGAAATTGACGCGAGGAATAGAAAAGTATAAGGACTGAACTACATAGTAATTTTGTGTGATACCACGGTACCTAATAACATTTTGGCCAAATTTATTGTTTGAATTTGAAAAATTTGAAGTCAGAGCCTTAACATTAACCGATAGTTAGCTTTTTTTTTTTTGAAAAAAAAATAATCGAAATGATATGTTCTCGCAATTTAGAAAGTAAAAGATATTTTTTTAAAATGGTACTGCAACATGACACATTAAAAACACCATTTTCGTGAGTATCAACCTCGTTATTTTATCTTTCACTTTAAATATCACTTTAGCCCTAAAATAAGCAGTTGTAGACTTTACATGGACCTTCAAGAATGTAAGTATAAAATCGATAATGTTAACCAAAATTCTTAGAAAGCATAAAAATTCAATTTTTCCGATTCAGTATATATGTAAATTACCTATAATCAGTCACCGAACGGAATGATTTTTTTTCTAATTTTCAGTACATAATTTTCTTTTACGGTTAAACATCAAGCTTGGATCAAAATATAGAAGCGCACAGTATAAATCCGACACTTCCGTGACCCGCGAGAGCTTTGCATATATAACGCAATCGAGTACGCGAAGCGCCAGCCGCCGCTCCTCTGACGGGTATAAGTTTTTCATGACTGACGGCGGCGGCGTCGGCTGTTAAACTCCGCGGAGCCGAAGCGATCCTCGATCGATTTTGACGAGTGTTTGAATTGCATATAGAGGCATATTGCGTGTGTTGTGTTTTCCCTCCGCGGCGTTTTCGAGTGTGTGTACCACTATATATACCCTATACCTACTACTGCTGCTGTGTGTTGATTTTGAATGATTATCGTTCTAAATTTCCCATGTCAGTGAAGTTGTTTCTCGTTACGTGAAGTCGAGGCGGGCAATTCTTTTTTTTTTTTTTTCTGCCATGTACGCGCAGAGTCGGACGAACTGCAGCAGCTGCTTGTATACGCCACCGCGCGCAGCATCATAACTTTATGAGTTTGTGTTTTAAGCAATAACATAATTTCAATAGTCGATGGAAAATTTTCACTCCCGGACAATGCCAATAAATATAATGGGGAGATTAGTTTCGCGGTACTTTATATGTGTGTCACGCTCTCGACGTACGAGCCGTGTACTTTGAGATTTTATATGTCTATTTCGCAGAGCGAATTTATGAATTATCGGGATTTTTTACCTCGGATTGTTTTAATATTAAAAGAAAATAAGCAGTTTCGTCGTGAGTCGACGATGATTAATTTTCCATTCACGCCACAGCTATAATTCATAAAATACTTATTAAGTATAATAAGAAGAGATAGGTAGTCGAGTCGTCGCTATTTCAATATATTGAAAGACTCCGCGGAATATCGTATAATAAAAAAGAACCGCGTATACAGTTAAAGGTCCCCATTCGATCAGTGACGAAATAAAGAAGAAGAAGAAGAAGACGAGGAGTCAAGAATAATAAAACTCGTTACCTTCCATTTTTTACGAGCGACAAATAATCTTTTTTCTCCCAATAACGATCGTTTCCCATTTAAAATCGAGCCCCATTAATGCATTGACGCGGTTAATTTATCGCGCTAGAGAGAAAGAGAGCCTAGACGCACAACCCAATGAATCCGAGGAATACTCGGCGTCGCCAGCCGTCGCCGTATTCAAAAGCCAACAATTTTCGAATCATCCATAAATTTTCCAAACCTCCCTCGCGGCCCGTAAATCATACACCTCCGACGAATAAGAGAGAGAGAGAGAGAGAGAGAGAAAAGAGATGCGCACGCGCGCGAGGAGAGGCAGCAGCGACGTTATATACAGCGGCGGCTTAACGGTGACATAAACCACTCAAGAGCCTCTTCGAAGGGCAATCGCAAATTGCTCGTAAAAGCTTTGTCGCACGGCTAGATCTCGCACAATCGTTCAAAGGGAGCCGAAGCTCATCTTTTATTGCTCCCGCGCACTTGCTAAGTACGATGTACAAAAAAAACGTGCACACGCATGCCTGTGTGCGTGTGTGTCGTGTATAAAATTTTTTAATGATCGAAGATGTTGCGCTTATATATAATATATGTAATTTTCGAATGCTAATGACCAGATAGATAGGAGATTGCGTGTATCGCCTTTTTGTATACGGATAATAGCCTAAGTTTGGTATTCAACAAAAAATGAGCAAATAATATGTCCCCGGGGATATTTATTGTCTATTCAAAATAAATTCTGTGAATGGGTTTTCGTTCGGAATTATCATAGCGACAGTCGTTTGTACGTTTTGAATGCGTTTTGTTCGAAGCTACAGGTGTTGGGCGATAGAGCGTTTCGTGCGCGGTGTTAACTATATATTGAAGTGTCTACAATCACTCAAAATAAATTTATCATAAATTATGTACTTTATCACGGTAATCTAGCACACGGCGATAGATTCTGATTTTTATCCAAGTTGATTGTAATATATTTGCTTTCCAAATTTAGCCTGCTGGAGTTAAAACTACATTCCTTGATACCCTATAATAGTTATAGCAGTTAAAGCAGAAAATTCATTATGCATCCATAACTATATATATTATACACATATATAAATATTAAGACACAGTCTCAACTCCAGAGAATAAGAAAAGCATCGTGTATTTGCATCGTGTATGGACATTTACCATACCGAGAAGCACCTGAAAAGTGGTCGTCATCGGCGTATAATACACGTTATGATAGCATGTCGTGCAAAACCGGTAAATCGCACTGCTCAAAGAATAGTAGATCGAAAATATCGTAGAGAAGACGATATAGAATTAATCAAGTACATTCGAAAACAGATGCGTGTAGCATAGCGACTTTTATATACTGAACATAGGCAAAACAAACTTCCTAAAAATCTGTGACACAAACGTGTACTTTTTACACACACCTGGATTCACAGTGCATTTATGAGCCCCGCCGCTCCTCTCTTTATATACTCTATAGCCAGTCTAGCCTCTCTCGCTCACACACACGCACACACACGCGCGTGCTGCATTTCTGCATCCGCACACTAAGTCAGCGGCCAAGTGGCCTTACAAGGACGTAGTGTGGCGCACTCGTCGACGTGTCACGCAACACATACGCTCCTTCCCTCTCTCTCTCTCTCTCTCTCTCTCTCTCTCTCGCACACACACACGCGCTCTCTCTCTCTTATAATACATTTGCGTTATCTATCTATATACGGAGAAAAGAGATAGATGTATACTCTGTGCAGGGCAGCGCAGCAGAGCGAAATGCATTTGAGCACGTACACGTGTGTGGCGCACGCAGAGAGAGAGAGAGAATGAAGGCATTTGCATGGGCACGCGCGCGAGCAAACTCGGCGGGCCGTGACGACGCCGCCGTCGCCGCCTGCTGCACTGCACCCGAGCAAGGATAAATAAGCCGAGAACGCTTATTTGTTCGCCGCGCGTGGCCTGTGTATGCGTATGCGTGTGTGTGTGTGTGTGTGTGTGTGTGTACCGCTGCAGCCGTGAAAAAAAGGGGGAAGAAGTGCGAGTTTCTGGTTTGTAGCTTTTTTCTTACCATCCTTCGGCCCCCCCTACTCGTTATACAATATACCAAGCGGTGTATACGAATGCAGAGAGATCTAATCGCGTTCTCCCTACTCCTCAACTGATATTTGCGAATCCTTTGGCTGTGCTGTGCAGGGAGTTATATAGCGGAGTTGCGGAGAAGTTGTTTTTTCGTTGCGGAGAGCGAGCGGAACAATGGGATTGTAATGAGCGCAGTGCGAGTGTGGCTGGTTATATCCGCGGCGGTATAGTTGCAAGGGAGTGCAGCAGGAGGCGAAGGAAGCGAGAGGTTAAGTAATTAGTTGATTCGTGATATATAGGGAAGAGAGCAGCGATAGCTGCAAGTCTCACTTTGTACGAATAGTCGGACTGCATATATATCTACTGCTAAAGCGAGTGTGATATGTCTATAAGGAAATGCTTATTCTGCATATCAACTCGTACGATTGCGAAGCTTACATTTTTTAATAACTAGTCTGCTGATCAGCTTTGTTTTGTTTTAATTAAATAGCAGCTATTTTGAGATTTGTAGATAATGCTTGTATACTTATGGTTCAGAGAATTTTCATATGCTGCACATTAACTGATAAATGCATAGAATTATGCGAGATGAATGCTAATCAGCTGATGAGACATTGCGCATAATTGAATTATTTCTATACTCAGCTCACACTTGTATAATGGCAAACAATAATAACTTTCTTGAGCTAATTATACCGCGTATTCAATTCTATTTTGTATACTATAATGCAAGCTTTATGGAATAATGCAGTTGGTCATGCTCGATGCTCGTAATTATTAAAATTCTTCATAAAAAAAAAATAAATTACTAGTCGTTCGGTAAAAATCCTCGAACTCGGACTCCATACACTGTACGCATCCGAAGCTCGAATAATCCAATAAGGCCGCGGTAAAAAGCGGTACCCGTCAAACGCCCCCATTACGCCGCAACTCAAAAAGCCAAACATTACGAGGGAGGAATCCCCGCGCAAGAAACTACACCCAGCCATAGCCACGCTTACTCCGCGCAAAGAGCTAAATGCGCGACGTGGAAAACGCATACAGAAAACCTTCGCCTCCCTCGTTCTCCGCTCGCAGACTACATGCGCGCAACAACAATGAGCGAAGCGCGCGGGGAAAAAAAATAAACGAAGAAGAACGAAGCAAGCCTTGGCGAAATGATAAGATATGACGAATCACCCGCGCGCGCAGCAGCAACAGAGTCGGGAGAAAAAAGGTATGGCTTCGCATTCCTGCGCGAGGCGGTAAAGAGCGCCTCTCTCTCCAAGATGTGCGCAACACACACACACATAGAAGCGTTTTTTCAGCTCCTTGGCCGTAGTGCGCGATTCGACTCGACTCGTTACATCCTTCCGCGCTTTTCACAAGGCGCCACACTGCGCGAACCTCCCTGTATAGGTGTATATACGTATATGTATTGCGCACGCGGAAATTGAGTTATGCGCCCGGTTTTTCTCCTATACCGCGCTCCCGCGAATCCCTCGTATATACCTACTCGGCGAACATGTTCGTAGAGATTCTTGGGACGCGCGTGCATTATTGGTAGTTCTTGGAATTGCGCGTATATTTTTCCGCGGCTAAATGTGGGAGGGGGGAAGGAGCATTACACTTCGAACCGTGGCTCGATGTTTGCTTTTCGCGATCGTTCAGTGCTGGCGAATTATCTGAAATTTGGCGTCATTTTTCCGGGATTTACGACTGCCGCCGCCGCCACCGCCGCGGTAGCGTTTGGTCACCTTTTTTCGCGGATGCCGCGGCCGAACTCCTGCTCGCGCGCGAGGGAAAAAAAGCTTCGTTGCGCAGCAATACTGGAATACGTGGAAGAGATTTGAACCTGTCGGCTGGTTGGTTTGTTTTTAATAAGGAGAGACTCGGTGCAGGATTTCTGCATTTCGTTTGAAGGCCCAAGTGGCCTTTTTGCACACGAAATAATGAGGGTTTTTTTTTTTTTTTGGACTTCCAGGCCGAGGTAAGCCTTGGTTAACCTGATAAGAGCTCGTTTGGGTAATCGCTTAGGATTTGCGAGGCAAATCTGTATGATTGCGCGTAGCGGTTAGCTGTGCTGCAAACTGAAAGGGCTTGGGACAATTATTGCAACAACCGAGTTGAAGTGTAGCTTAAACTTGCAAAGGAAGTGCACAATTGATTCACCTTGAATTATCCTAATAATAAAGAATATTAAAAGTAACGAGTGATTTCAGAGACGTGGACGCTAGAGCTAATTTATAATCATATGCAAAAACAATAATTCTGGAACGAAAGCAATAGAATCTCTCACAGTGTGCGCGCATACGACGTAAGCCTCGACGCGGAGCTGCTCGGACGTATAAACATTCGTCAGCGACGGCGCGTAACAAGTGGAGAAAGGCTCGCGCGCGCGTGCAGAGAGGCGCTGCAGGAGAGGAGGCGAAAACTCGAAGGCAATGAGTCGCGGCAATAACCATAAAATCTATTGGTCGCGGCGTATTTACATTCCATCGCTATATAGCACCCGCGAGAGAGAGAGAAAGGCCACGGAGAAAAAGAATCGACACACACATGCATATACGTACGGAGATAAAGAAAGGGATGTGAAAATGACAGAAAACACAAGGAGGGGAAACATGACTGGCAAACAAGGACAGTTGTATAGAGGGGGTCAGTAAGATGAAGTGTAAAGGAGATGGAGGAATTTTAGAGAAAGAGAGAGGGAGTTATAGCGATTGACGAAGAAGAATGCCACGCTGCGCGTTAACGCGCACTAGAGAGACAGAGAGAAAGAGAGAGGGAGAGAGAGAGAGAGAAAAAGAATGAGCGCCACATACAAGCGAAGACGCGCGGAATGACAGACGGGAATGAGGAAAGGAAGGTTTGCCGCGGCGGTGTAAAATAGAGATAAAGGACTGTTTATTAAAGTGCGAAGCTTGTTTTGCTTTTTGCTTTGCTTTGCTGTTCGTGTATGTGTGTATGTGTGCGCAGCGCAGCTTTGATGGCCGATTGCACGAGCGCACCGCGTAGCGATTGAATGGGCCTTTTTGAGAAATGGCAAAAATGTGGAATAGTCGCGGCGCTGTTGCGCGTTGCGTGTATAGGACATTCGCGATGCTAGAGATTCTCCCCCTTTTTTTTTCTAGATTGATAAACGCGCGCGAGTTGCTCGAGAGGGACCGTGAGATTAATAATTCATTACAATTAGTCTATTGTCGTATAAGGAACGAGTGTTTTTGCGCGCATAGGTAAAAGTTAGTAAGTCATTGTTTTTATCTTGATCGGGGGGTTGGATAATTAATTTAAACTGTCGTACAAATATGAAAAGATCAATTTATTTCAATTAATCATAAGTGCAAGGAAGTGTTTTCGTTTTTCATTTAGATGTAGTTTAGCATGACTGCTAAATGAATGCAAAAAGTGTATTTGCTGATAGGATCAACTGCTTTGTGTTCGTATGGATAAAAAAGTATTATTTGCATGGTATTATTACACTAATACACAATTAATCAACTTATGAAAAAATAATGAAAGTACCCATAGGTTTTCGATCGGAACTGATCCCTAAAAATAATAATATTACTGCAGCTATCAAACTACAATCCCACCAACTTCCACCGCGATGAATCATCGTAAGAGAAATTTATACACATGTTGGAATATACATCGTGGATGTTACGGTATACAGTGATTGATCTACGAAGGGACCAGAGTTTGCGTCTAGTCCGGTGTCTCGTCCAGCTGCGTATAGTACGCGTGATAATTTCCGAGGTTTCAATATATATTCGCTATGTCGAGCTTACAAATAAATTTCGAGCCGATGCGCGCGAAGATCGGCGCAAAGTGAATGATGTAGCGTGTCGTGGTGTTTCTTTACAGTTTGGCGAAGAGAGAAAAGCTACTCTCGCTGTAGCAAGTTGTTGTCGTTCTTTTTCGCTCGTACGTTTTGCTGAATAATGAAATTGCCCTTTTGAGGAATCGCCGCGATGACTCCCTGTATTATTGCTGCGTGAAATTCAAGCCTTCGAACGGCTGATTTTGATGATGGTCACGGTATTTGTTTTGAATTTGTTTCAGTTCTCTTTGAGCAACAAGTGATAGTTCTACCGTAACTTCTGAAGAGGAAAACCAAACTCCTGAACATGATCAATCCGATGATTGTTTGGTTTTGCATTGTATCAAGGGATTGAAATTAGTGGATTACGTTACAGCTGTAGGCAACATAGTGCAACTAAGGAACATCTACTTTGCTTCTATGATGTTCTATAATCGTGTTTGTCTCTGTCTTTTAAGTACAGAATGAGTTGATGAAATTACCACTCAAAATGAATTTTTAGAGATTTGTAACCAAAAAGTTGAAATTATTAAAAAAAAGCGATGATTTAATGCAGCATACACGCAATAGCTTATACTTTTGCATTATTTCGTGCACTATGGTAAAATGAGTAAATTGAATTGCTTCTACCTACCCTAATAACAATCTACAATACAAAATAAACCAAACTTTGATACGATTTACTGTAATTATAATTTTACTAAGTCACAGACAAGATATAACAATTTTGAAATTTCAATTGCCTTTATAAACGATTTCGTGCTGATACAAACAAAAAAAGAAGCCTATATATCCCTTATGCATGTATATAACGAAACTGACGAAGTCAAAAAGAAAAACATTTTTAAACGAGAAACAACGTTCGCGAGACGTCTAAAGAATTCATTTAGCACAAAACATTATAGCTTGTTCCTGCCGGAGCGGCGGCATAATTATTTATAAGGGACTGCCTTCTGACGCGAGCGCCTATATAGCTTTATATACATTTAAATGTAAATAAATTAAGTACATCCGACGGTACGAAAAAGGCCGCGCGCGATTATAAAACAATAGAAGTCATAGGTAATTTTTGGCTCACCCAAAACACATCGCCGATGCCAACGTCCTCTTTTATAGTGGCTTTGTTACCCGCGAACAATAGCCGCCTACATCTTCGCATCGCATTATTCGCTCGTCTTTGCAATTTATTAGTTTCCCTTTCTCCTTTTTTTTCTTCTTTATTCCTTCAAACCTCGCGTCGACACTTTCCCTTAGGTACTTAAGCTTATAGCTTTGTATAGCCGACGATGTCACATTTTTGTTTGCTAATTGGGACTTTATTTTACAGTACGTGACAATTATTCATTGGTTATAATTTTTGTTGACTTTTGTCTTAGGTACCAGTAAGTATTACTAATTCGCTTTTCAGAATAATATTTATAATTTAGAGTCTCAAATTTATTATGATATTTATATTACTAGACTTCTGGATAAAGTAAAATATAAATTAATTAAGAAATATCTAATCATTGTAATGTGGGATAGATTGATAGATACTAACAATTCATGTATTTAATTATTATCATTATTGTAATAAATTGTTTGATATTACATTAAGATTCTTATATGAAGACATTAACTTAGTTTAAAAAATGATTTATCACACACCTGTACTAGTACTACATAATAATCGAAATGTGTAATATAAACAAAAGATCTAATCATTGGAAGTTTGTTAAATACCATTTAATTACAAGCAATAAAATGTATAAGCTATAAGCATTATCCATAATTATTGTGTAACAATAAAATATTTTTTTTGTTACAAATATTTATTATGCTTGAAAATATTCTTAGCAACTCATACACACGTAAGCAGCTATAAATACAAAATTGTATTCATTGATGAGCCTACACTTAAAAGAGCGAGGCGTCGATAAAATTGCGTTCGAAAGTTGCGTCAATCGTAATTGCATTCAAGGTCGAGAGAGAAAGAGAGAGAGAGAGAGAGAGAGAGAGAGAGAGAGAGAGAGAGATAGAGAGAGAGAGAGATAGAGAGAGAGAGAG
>UELV01082795.1:0-10387 GCA_900490015.1 Megastigmus stigmatizans | reverse complement strand
TCATCTTTATTTAGGAACAATTTCGAGCAATATAATCTTATTTCTACAAATTTCATTCAACCAATTGAAAAATTATTAATATTATACTTCGACAATTCTGCTCTAAAAAATACACTCTGGAATTGGTCTGCTAAAAGCAAACAATGAAGCTTCACCCTTGAGTGCAACTCGTCATTCCACGTAAAGCCATAATTATAATAATTAATACTCCTGCGTAATTTCTTGCATAAAAAGACACGCTGCCTCATAAGACCTTGAAGTGAAATGTATCTCTTTCAAAGTAAATAATTCATTCGAAGTGAAATCTTTCCCATTTCAGTGCAACATATCCCAAGATCGCGGTTACGAAAAGCCATCGGTATCGGCACAAAGCACTGTGCATCAGCTCGAACCAAAAAAAATCCGACATCTCAAGTCCCGTCCTATACCTCAACACCATTCTCGCAATAACCCCGATCTGCTCTATCTCTCAGCGGAACAGACACAAAAGCAATCTCGCAAACGAAAATCTCAGATTAAACTTACCTCTGCTGTGAGTACACCGCGAACAGTGATACCGATCATCGGAGCGAATCGGACCTCGACCCCGGGCTCGATGACCAGTTCGGCATCTCGTTCCACGTACAGATCCTCTCTGAGTACATAAGGACTCTTGGCTCTCTCGAGTTCCCTTCGACCACGAACTATCCTACCACCGGGAAGCTCGGTCAGGGCGCGAAAACCAGCCTCGACCGAATTGGAGCTCGCATAGCTAGGCTCCGTGTAGTAGATGGAGGCAGGCTCGGTGGTCTCCTGCAGCACCGCTCCCTCGACACGCGGGGATGCTGCGAGGAACAGCACCGCCAGCACCAAACGCATCCTCGCTAGCTCGCACATCATCTGGCTGCCGCTCGTTTTCATTCTCATTTCCCACCAGCGTCGCTCTGGCTCATTTCCTGCGCGATCGCTCTTTCGAATAGGTCCGACTTTTATGGCTGTTTCGTGGTCACGTATTCTATAGTTATTGGCGATGCGCTTCCGTTCTCTCCCTTCGGTCCTTTCCAAGAAGATCCTACCAGATCAATGGGCTAGAGATCCTATTCTTTCGCGAGTTATACCCTTACGTATCCTACGTGTTATTCGTTTCGGTCAGCAAATCTTCCGTGTCGTTCGTTTCGTAGTAGGGAAGGGGTCGAGAAAAAAGGGAGGTATAAAAAAAACGAAGCTTCGCGATGCAAATTCCAGAGCGTCTAGCCGCTATTATACACACAGACACCAGGTTGCGGTCGTATCGGGAAAAGTACGCTATAGCCTCCTATCTCTCACTAGCTAATTACACAAACTCTTATCGAGCGTGGCGAATCACTTTCAGTTAGGTATTCCACACTTGATGTTAAACATTACCGCACCTCGATGTGAGTGCGTGCGTGTGTGCAATGAATCACGCGTGGGGCACGATTCACTTTCCGTCTCCGGATTCTCTCGGCAAAAAAGTCGCACTTTCCAACCTCAACACCACTCCTCCTGTACTCTCGCGCGCGCACACACACACAAGACACACTCCTCGTCTCCTCCTCGCGGTACAGATTTATCATTCGCACCGTACACGAAGGTGGACATCGCTACGTCGGCTCGAGTCGCTGATCGCGCGACAACGACGTCCTCGTCCTTTTTACTCTCATCTCGGCTGTAGCAGCAGCTCCTCTCGCAGCATACACTCGACCTTCTCTCTCTCTCTCTCTCTCTCTCTCTCTCTCTCTCTACGCGCCTTATGCCGTATTCTTGGTTCGCGATTACGTGTGTGTATATGCTCGCGCGTATTTTCACTTTCCGCTCACTTTCGCGGACCGCGACTCGCTGGCTGCATACTACTACTACTGCTCCGGCTCTTTTATCGTGCCTTATCTCTCTCTCTCTCTCTCTCTTTTTCTTTCTTCCACGCACTCGGCGCACCGTGGCTATTTCTCAGCTTTTCTCGCGTCTAGCAGATCCCCCGCGCAGAAAACCGTTGAGAGAATCAAGCACCGATATACTCTACGCGAGCTTGGTATTCGTGTGTATATGTATATGTGAGGCTCTCTCTCTCTCTCTCTTTCTCTCGTGCGAGCGCGCGCTCCGAAATACAAAAACTGGTTTCCAGTCCGCGGAGAAGGACCACTATACGAGGGGGGGCGCGCGAGGGAGGAGGGAGGCTAGGTGGAATTTTGAATTCAAACGGTTGACCGACCGCGATGACAAGGACTCTTCTTCTTCTTCTCCTTCTTCTACTTCTTCTTGCGCGTACACTGTATATAAATTCCCTGTAGCCCTGAACACTAGAGTATAGACGGGTTACCGTGAAAGGGCCGACGCTCGATCGCGGTCTTTTCTTTCTCTTCTTAAGCTTTTGTTTTTCCGCGCAGATAAGGCACGTCTGTGGCAGGCCTCTTCGGAAAATTGGAAGCACGAAAGAGAGTCGCGCGGGAAGACGGTACGGATAAAGAAGAGAAGTGTATGTAATACGGAGAGAAGAGCGGACCGCGCGACGCGAGCTCCTGGCGTTCCGTTGGGTGCGGTTTGACTGCTGCAACTCCTGGACGCTATCCAGGCGGTGAACGCTCCGCCACTCTGATGCTCTCTGTCTTTGTCTCTCTCTCCTACTCTCGCGCGCGCGTTCGCCGTATTCTCATCGGACGACTTGTGGAGTGGATGGCTCGATCCCTCTCTCTCTCTCTTGCGCTCACGCGGGGCTTATTCGAACGGAGTAGTGGCGGCGGCAGGGAGCTGGGTCACGTGACTCCCCCTACGTCACGCAGGTTGTGAAACAGGTGAGTCCCCCCTCGCCTTCCTCGGCTGCCGTAGAGCCGTCTTCGTTGCACTCGCCGCTGCTGCCTTGTGTTTGGTTCGCTGCTTGGATGTCTGCTGCTGCTGCTGCTGCTGCTATGCCTTTTTTTTAAAGCAAGTTTTACACTAGCCTTTTGTGCGAAGAGTTGCTATTCGGATGTTGTTGCATGGCTGCTCTGGAAGAAAGATGCGAGGAATCTAAATTTGACATGGTTTTTTTTTTCTGGTTCTAAAGGTGAATTGCTGAGAAATATGCGGGAAGTTGACCAGAACCGAATGGTTTTTAAGTAATGATATGCAATTTTGATTGTACCCTTTGTTATTTGGTTGAGTTAGTGATTTGAAAAAGTGGCTGTAAGTCTTGATATTTACAATGTCTCGCTCAATGTTGAATGATGTATATAATGTGCTGAAAAAAGCGATGCCTTCGTAATTTATAGCGAATTAGGTCAGTCGGCGCCAAATAAGCTTACGCTTGATTAGTCAGATAATTATGCAATAGAAAAGAGTATTTGTAAAAATGCATATCCCTGTTAATACTATATATGAAACCAATACACTTGTTATAAAGATAGCTGACTCCCAACTTGTATTAATAAACTATGATATCACGATTGAAGATTCACTCGGAGATTATGGGAATTTTAATATTACTTGCAGCAAAACGATCTCATAATCCAAATGAACGGTTTTTCCTTTGGAATGTGTTGCATTTTTTTATTTAAAATGGTAATGTAAATACAACTCCCAACATGTAGTTATTAAATAGATTATAATTATACCAGTGTATCTATCTATCTAAATGCAAATGTATATATATATATATATATATAATATGTCTGTGTATTTATTTTAATAACAGTAAGCGGGAAGGTGAAAAAAATATTTTACTCATAAAAACTGTCTAGAGTCAATGCAAGATATTTTTAAATGAAAATGATTTAAAAAATTATTTTTTGTTATCGTAAGACTAAATAAACGACTACTGTTATTGTCAAAATATATTTTTTTATCAAAATAATATATTACATTATAAATTAGCATTAATCATACTTTATCAATGCAATGACTCACTAATATTTATCACACCCTTTTCCTCGAATGTTCAACTTTATACACACTATCAAAAGACAAAGCCACTATCAAAATCACGCATCTATTTCTGCTCCAACAACAGCATCGCACCCAACCCGATTTAAAAAAAAAATGGTACTTTAATGAGCCTCTAATCAGGTACCTAAATCTACACAGTTTCAACTGAAACACCAAGTCTACAGCACCATCAGAAAGCAAAACAAAAACAACAACAATCGCTTCTCATAGATATATATTTATATATGTATAAACACAACAACACTGTGAAACGAGCATAAAGCAGCTTCCACACCTCTCCTTTTTCTCTCCTTCCTGTGGCAGTCTCGCAGCACAATCTGGTTGGCTCTCGACGCCGCGCGGCCAGTCGCCGACTCACCTGGAACGAGGTTCTCCAGGCCCACCGTTCGCATGGAGGAATCTCTCTCTGTCTCTCGTACTGTGTAGTTGGAAGAGCGCGGGTAAAGCTCGACCGGTGCTCCGAGCGCCACTAACCATCCGTGGAGAGTTCGGACTGTGCGCGAAAGACTGTTGTACTGCGGGGCAGCGTTTGGGTAGCTATGGTAACGGTTCGCATGCGGTGGCGCCTGCATCGAGTGGTGCACGCAACGTCATGGTGGAGCTGATGGTCGTGTTGCCTAAGGCTTAGGCGCCCTCGAGAAGCTAAATGATTTCGAGGATTTGTCGAAATTTTCTATGATGTAAATTGATTTTACTCAATCTCTTGAGATATTGACAATTCCCTAATTTATGGCGTTTATCTGACGATTTGGTGATTCGTAGATTTGTATAAAGATGATTAGCAAACTGTATTTTTGTAAATTACAATTAATTCATCCTACCTTACCGAGTCTACCATTTAACAAAATACATAAGCATAGAGATTGAATTTTGGAAAAAAAATGCCGTGAAGCCCACGGTAATGATTTAAACATTTTGTGATTCCAGTTTTATAAAAGCCCATCCATAATTCACAGAGATTTTTGGTATTGAAAATTTGGTAGACGAAATTCGCTGTCAATCTGGAATAAAATTTTTTATATCAAAAATCTCTGTGAATTATAAATAAAATTTCATAATTACCGAAGTGCTGACCGAGACTTTTTTTTCAGAAAATTAATCTCTGTTTATATAATTCGATAAATGCAAGAATAGGTAATGTAGAATTATTAATAAAAAGTAATTGTACATGTGTTGCAATAATTAGTAAAAATTAAATATTAAACTTAACAGCTCGCGGGTCAAAGCTGTTTGTATCCGCGAATACACAGTTATTATATATTTTTTTGAAATATTATAATCATAAATTTAATTTAATAAATATTACATTTATTATAAATTTTATATAATTAATTATTATAAGTTTACACAGTTAATATTTTCAGAACAATTATTATTAAACTTTTCAAATAGTAAAAATAGATAACTATAATGCAAAAACCAACACAGCTGATTCTACCAGCTTACTTTATCTGATTAAGTATCAGCTAAAAAATTAAACAAAGATTCTTCTTTTTGATGTTACGTTATTAATTATAAACTGAGTACGAAAATTTAAATAGGAAAACACTGATAGTTTTGTTTATGCTATTCTTCAACTGAATTTTTCCGTTAAAGTTAAACCTGCAATTACAAAACATAACTACAACATATCATCATATCTATATCACATTATCACATATAAGTATATACCTATGTATGGTATATAAAAATTTTAATAATATAATAATTTAAACAAATAAGTAATATGTGTCTAAAACAAATGAATCAGAACAGTAATTTCATAAACACCTTACTCCTATATAACTTAAAATTGTATTGCATTTACAGGTGTATTAGAAATTTTATCTTTATTAATTAAATATTTATTCGTAAATTTTTTAATTTCAATATTTATCACGTTACTTTAATTTTTACTACCTATAAATAAATGGAACTTACTAATATTTTAAATTACTATTGTCTAATCATGTATACAATCATGTAATAATGCTTATTCTTGTTTATAAATATTAATAACACTATAATAAAAGTGATAATAAAATTGAGATTAAATATATTATCAGACTCTGTTAATTATTCCTGTGTTATTGTAAAGTAACATTATTCCAAAGATAAAAATCCCTGGGCATTTCATCCAGAACCCGCAAAGGACAGGTAGGTAAAATGAAGGTTTGTGCAGACAATGTACCTTCAATAAACCTATTATTCCACCTCCACTGAACTGTTCGCCCTATGTGCAGAAAAAGAATGTATACATAAACACGGTATTCCGCAGATACTCAGCTTCAGTTGAGCATAGAATTTCATCGTAGTCGGTTGTTCCTCAAGCCAAGTACATGCGAGGTGATTTCAAACAAAAGCTAGATTACCGATTTTATTTGCTCGATTACTCTGATACGTAAACAAATCGTTGAAGCGATTTTGAACTGAGGAAAATGAATTATTGGCTATCATTGAAAAGTTTTATATATTCGACAGATTTGCAGAAATTATAAGACCTGTGCTTTTAGGAAGAAATAACATATTCAAATTGAAAAATCATCTGTGATGATGGAAATCGATCATCCAATGAATTTTCCCAGCAAAGACGATGAGATTCAATATTGGATAGAAGTGGCTAGTCAACTATATGAAAGGTTTGTTAAATAAATGTACTTGTATTTATTTAAATTCAATTATGTTTGTTTGCTTAAAGTAAATTACTTAATTTTTTTAATTTTAATCCTATGTAGTAAAGAAACTATCCAACGAGAATTGGAAGAATATCAAGAGAATTCAATCACTCTCGAGAGAGAATTAGAGACATCGTGTGAACTAACCGACAAATGCAATCGTGACCTACTTCATCAAAATAATAAATTAAATTATGACATCGAGCAATTCAAAGGTCGATTAAAAGAACTATCGGAAGCTTACAATAATCTTCAACATCAAAATCAGGATCTTCAAATATATAACGATCAACTAGTCAAATGTATCAGAAAATTGGAACAGAAGAATGACGATTTGGAAAGAGCTAACAGGTGTTATTATTACATTATTCAATTATTTAATATTAATGTTATTGAATTTATATTAACGTGCTTTAATTTTTGTTATATAGAGAGTTAAAAGTGACAGAAGAAGAAATAGAAACGCAATGCAATGAAGCTCTCGAAAAAATGGCATTGCTTGAGACTGAAGTAGAGGAGAAGGACGATTTAAAAATTACCGTTCAAAGATTAAGGGATGAAAATAAAGGTACGTAAACGTTAATGAAAAATATTTATTTAATCATAGAAACACTGATTTTAATTTTATTAACAATATTTTTATTCTATTATAGATTTACACCAACAAATTAAAGTTGATCATAGTCGTTTTAGAAATAGCGTTGGAAGTCACATAGACGCATCTGACTGTGAGCAAACACTAAATGAATACAAGCATGCACATGATAATAATTTGTGTACAGCATATGTAGGCGAATTGGAAAGGACAGTTGAAAATTTGGAAAGCGCTCTTAGGTAAATCTTATCCTCTTAAGATACCCATGCTGATAACAATTTTTTTCACAATTTTTCGCTTTATTCAAAAATTATAATCCGGACTCATCCATTTCAAATTGTAACTGTTTTATTTTGTGATTTAATGTATATACAAGATTGAAACTCTCGCATTATTATATTAGAATTAATAAATCACCACAATAATTAAAAAAATATTATATTTAATTTTTCTAGAATCAACAAAAAGAACTTGGAAGAACTGAAAATGAAATCAAATCGAGCTGTACAGAGCGAATTAAGCGAACAAGAAGCTAATAAGATCACTACCCAACGGCCACAAAACAAGAGCAGAGGTAAATATTTATTCTATTTCATCATAAGCGCTGGAATAATGTTAGTCCGCAAAATAGTCTCTGCTTGCCTAATAAACTGGAAAATTCCAGATTTGTCACAAGAAATTGAAGTGCAATTGCGAACGCATAAAGATAAATCTCCAGAGAAAGAAACGCCCAATACCAGTAAGCAACAAGAAGACCAATCTAGGAATTCTTCCTCGTCTAGCCGCTCCAGTCGAAATGTGGATATCAGGGTGAAAAAAGTCAAGGACGAAGAAAAGCGCCAGAATTTTCTGTCGTTTCTTAAACGATTCCGACATTCGCAACCGAATTGGCTCAAGAAGAAAGACTAATAAAGTGTTTAGTTTTTTAAACAGTTTTGACGATAATTAAATTAAAGATAGAAGTGATTTTAATTTTTGTACGTAATATTCATACGAAATACTTTTATTTATATTAGTATACATAAATTTTTATTGTGTACTTGTCACTTTTGTATATTGTGAAAAATCTTTTTATCAGTTTTTATACAGTTCAATTATTATTACAGATTTGTTGAAATTTCTGTACAACACACCTTGACTTACAAAATTATCTTTATTAAAAAAAAAATAATTTTGATTACAACAATACAACTTCTCATATGAAATATCAACACACAGATTTTGTATCCAATATTTACTAACAGTTTTCAAAGAGCATTAATCGCTTTAATAGTAAATAAAAACTTTTTTTACAGCGCTACTTTCTTTAAAAATGCAACATTAAAAACTTTTTGTAGAGATGCGCAATCAAACCGTATAAGACTGATAATTTTAAGCACTCAAAAATCTATCAGTTTACTGCTATCGATTGCACAACCTCTATAATTTCGCAACAAGCTTACAGATAACAGTTTTTCAAATACTCAAAAACAATTCCTATTAAGTAAATCTTTGGTAACGTTTAACACTTGATAAAACACTTTACAAGCTCTGCGAAACAATCATGCAAATGAATTTCAAAGCGAATAAGGAGCGATTTTTAATGGGCAAATCAAATAAAACGTCTGTGGCATCGAAGGTAACTATTAATGATTCTGCGGAATCTCATCAGCGGACCACTTAATCTCGACGACTTTGCCGGTGCGCGCGGACTGCTCGCACGCCGTGGCGATCTTGCTGACCGCGAGGATCTCCTTGGCGCCTACAAGAGGAACAGCCTTGCCGACGACGACGTCCAGGAAGTGACTGATCTCACCGGCGTAGCCGTTCTTGAATCGGCTGGCGAACGAGTACCAAGCCGGTGGTCTACGCGCTCCAGCTTGGCCGTACTGGGTGGTGACGGAGTGCATCGGCTGTTCATTCGTCGCGTCGACCATGCCTCGAGGTCCGAAGACTTCGAATCGTTGGTCGTAGCCGTAGTTGGAGTTACGCGAGAGGTCGATCATGCCAACGGTGCCGGATGGGAAGTGGAAGATGCCGGCTACCGTGTCGAAGTCGTTGACCGCCTTGATTTCGGGAATGAGCGCGCTCGCCATCACCGATACCTGTGAAATTTAGGGAGAGCCCAGTTATAGTTTCGATAAACATTCTTTATTGAAAGGTGGAAGGTGCTCTTCTCCTCTTTTTATATTTAAATTATACGTATGAAGTATCTTTCTAGTGACAAAAACTAGATTAAAACGCTGATATCCCCTTAAGGGGATGTGCTATGGTCCTAAAGATTCCTACCTTACCGGTTTTTGGAAAAAACTCTCGGTCATCATCTCGGTAATGATGTAATCATTAAGTGGTTCAAGTTTCATGAAATTCCATCCACGGTTCACAGAGATTTTTTTCGTTGAAGATTAATTTCGTTTGTAATTCACAGCGATTTTTATCTCCGATATTTTCGACAACAAAAATCTGAATTGTGGATGAAATTTCATGAAACTTGAACCACGTAATTTACATGGTACGTAATTAACATTAATGTTTACATCATTACCGAGATGGTAACAGAGAGTTTTTTCCAAAAATTAATCTCTATCTTTAAATATTTCATTAAATGCAAGAGCCGATAAGGTAGGAAATATCTTTCCGACTATAACACATCCTCTTAAGTCCTGTACTATCAAAAGTATCTCACCTTAACGGGGAGTTCACCAAGCACCCACGTCATAACGTCGATGTCGTGAACCATGCAGTCGTGGAAAATACCACCGGAAGTTTTGATGTAGTCCATGGGGGGTAGAGGAGAATCGCGCGCCGTCAATCGGATCGTGTGAACATGTCCAACTTCACCAGCGCGAACTCTAGCCCTTACGTTCTGGTAACTAGGTTCGAAACGCCGGTTGAACGCGCACAACAGAGGTTTGCCGTTCTTGGCCGCGATCTCGTAGCATTTGGCTACGTCCTTGACGTCCTCGGCGATCGGCTTCTCGCAAAATACCGATTTCTTCGCTTCCAGGGCCTTGGTAATGAGGGCCTCGTGCGTATACGTCGGCGAGGCGATGACCACCGCATGTACCCTGAGCGTTGATAAGGAAATTAATCTTAAATCTGATGACGTTCGAATTGCAACTGTATATGCATTTAAAATAGTTAATAATAAAGTCTCGAATAAAGT
The DNA here is from genome assembly GCA_900490015.1 of Megastigmus stigmatizans. Classification (NCBI taxonomy): domain Eukaryota; kingdom Metazoa; phylum Arthropoda; class Insecta; order Hymenoptera; family Megastigmidae; genus Megastigmus; species Megastigmus stigmatizans. The sequence goes on along the minus strand of UELV01082795.1, from coordinate 78 downwards.
AGCGTTTTACGAAATTAGTTTTTCTTGTCACACACACACACACACACACACACACACGCGCGCACACACACACACACA
>UELV01082794.1:0-14241 GCA_900490015.1 Megastigmus stigmatizans | reverse complement strand
TTGCGCTATCCCCCCCCCCCTGCCCTAGTAATTTCCAGTTTCCTCTTTTACTTTTTTTGGTACAACAAAAACAGACGTTAATGCAACATATTACGGGACTCTTCTCCAAAAATTTCTCCCGGTGTCTAATTTGCATAATATACTATATATAGCGCATAATACAATCCAGCTTGTCGCGAAATAACCTCTTTTTCAAAAAAGGAAACATTGACACCGTGACGGATATAAGAAACGAAATATAAAAACGAGAAACACGTACGCAAACACGCATATACACACAGATACACGCATACACGCAGAAAAAAGGCCAAAGAGACACGTCAGTATAGGGGAAAAAGGGGGAATGGGGGTAGGGGAGTCAGCCGAAAAGGGAAAATCTTGAACAGAAAGAAAAAAGTCGAGTAGAGGCAGAGTCAAATAGGCGAAAAGTCGCGCGCGATAGCCGCGCCGCAGAGCTGCCGCCACCGCCGCCGCCGCCGCAGCCGACGTTTTCCCGCAACGAGGTCGAGAGGTAATTTCGCTTCTCTCTGTCTCTTCGCCAACTCGTTTAAGTGGCATATAGAAGCTTGCAGAGAAAGAGAGAAGCCGAAGGGGAGTTAGAGGCGAACTTTAATGAACCACTCGGCTACGAACGAATGATAATCAGAGGGTATAGCTCTTAATTTTGGATTTTTCTTTTTTCTCTCTGTATCAATCGTTCCGTCATTCGCGACGCATATAAGCAGAGTTACGTACGCGAGGTGTATACCCACAATTCTGTACTTGGGCATCTTCAGTCAGTATTGGGAAAGGGTACCTATTCTTAGCTTTTGTTCATAATAGCTTCTGTATACCGAGGAATGATTTTTCAAATGTGTGATATTTGAATGCCTTGGCCCAGACGTAGAAAACTTTCTGTCGTACCGGCGATCTTCGATCATCGAGTCTATCTTTACTTGAAATTCGTTCTAAAGTATGTCGACGATTTAGATTTTCTAAAGTTTGGATATTGGTAGAAGATATATATAGATTTCCGGTAGGACAGAATTCTTGATCAGTATCTGGCAAACCCTTTCATAAACCTTTTAACTGATATATCGATCCGTCGTTCTTTTTAGTAAATTAGACTCTTATGCTAATCGCCCATTATCTCGGAAAATTGTACAACTAAACTTGTTCATAATAGTCGATTGATATATTAGTGAGAAGATTTACCATAGGATTATTGCGAATTAAGGATAATGGATGATTTTCCATTTATGAAAAGACCAACAAACAGTAGTTGTTATTTGGTTTCTTAATTTATTTTAGGTTGTCAATTGGCAATTGTTTGACCAACGATTCCAAATTAGCTATATTTATACGTATAGAATTATTAGGAGAAAAGAACAAATTATTTGAGGAAATCATTGTGAGTACTAGTTTAAAAATGTTTAAAAGTTATAGATAATTCAAGAAGGGCACAGATATTAAAGGATCATAGTAAAAACAAATATTTATGGAAGATGCCGATTAAAAACTGGATTGTACAGTGCTTGTAAAAATACTGCACTACGATAAAGAGATATTTCTTTTTTTCCCTTTTTTTTAATTATATTTAATTAGTACTCGGAGGCAAGTTTATTATTGTGATTTATAATATTTGCGTGACGTTATTAATGATTTAATTCGTCGTCGAAAACCAAGTCCGCTGTTTTTTTTTTATTCTTTCATTACTTATATAAGTTTGAAAAAAAAAACGCGATAATTATTATTTTGCGAGGCGAGTACAAGTTACCTAGAATGCGAATAAATGTTGTATTTTTTTATACATGCGAGCGTCAGTGAGCAAATTCATATTATACCTTAGGTGACTTTTTTACGTTGAGACTCATTTATTTATTACCGTCGCTTTCGATATAGATGTTGAATTCTCTTGAAATGATACTTTCTTTTGTACGCATAATATAATCTTATTTCTTACCGAAACTGTTCAATTCACATCATCGTCCGTTGCAAATATATACCGAAGCAATAAAAGCGAACATTATATCTGCTGAACAAACAAAGTAGCCTCGAACGAAGAAATTGTACTCGAACGAGAAAAGAAAAGCCTTTTATATATATTTTCATTAAAAATATTTTCATGGCTTATGTTACTCGTAAGCCAAAAGTTTTTCAGATTAAATTGAATTTTTACGCAAAAACAAAACACGTTTTACCTTTTATTTTCATCCAATTTTCTTTCATCCTTTTATTTTTCCAGCATATATATATATACGCTATATGAAAACAACGAGAGACAGAACAGAACAAACAATATAAACCAGTACACAACAGGCGGATGGAGCGAGGCGGCTCCGCTTTAATATTTACAAATAATCGCACGCCTGTAAATCCAATTGAAATATAATCTGGCTGCTGCTGCTGCTGTGCAAACACGAACGGAGATAATAAGAAATAAGCGGTATGAGCGCGCGAGCACAAGCATTTACCGACAAAATAGTTGAATATCATTGCGCACCGAGTATATATAATATCTGAGCACATAATATAATCGATAAGCCCGGAACACCTGTAATACCTGATTTGTAGACGGGCGCAATTGTGGCTGCGGCTCCACCCGTAAGTCTGAGCCTTTTGAGCCGTGAAATTTGAAAGTCTAATAAAGCTGCGCAGGCAGAAGCCGCCGCATATGGACGTTTGCCTTATACACGTGAGTTTTAATTGAGTTATCGAGTGTGTCGGTAATATGAATAATTTTAGATGAATGCAAGAATAATGTTTGCTCCCAGTGTTCTTTAATTTAAACGTCAAATATATACGACAAAAGCCGGAAAATTGTCGATTAAGAGAGAGAATTTTTTTATATATCAATTAGGAATGTTTTTGGTTGACGTCAACTGATTATGATACAAAACGAGTAAATCACACGATTCATTTTCAATCAGTTTGAATTTTACACAAATTTTCAAAAGCTCTTTGACGCGCTTGACACAATTAACGTTATTCGACGCTTATCCTATCAATACGCAAAACCAAAGATTTTTCTGCGAAGTTTCGTTTAAATAATAATCAATCGTTTCATGCGTGGAATTCCTTTGATTCTCATATCACGCGAATGCAACACCGATAATTCGTCGCTCTCAATTAATTCAACGAAGAAATAAAATACGTGGTATATAGACTCGCGCAATCGCGCGCTCGATGTACGTTTTGCAAGCTTACGTAAAAAAAAAAGTGATAAAATAACACATTGGCCATTAGCCGCAGCAATACATCACGATCCTCGCGGCCTCTCAAAGCATTCGGTCTATCTACAAATAAAAAACAAAACGGAAGCTACTTGACGAAAAATAGAAAATAAAAAAAAAATTGGCACACACTCGACAATGCAGAGGATATATAAAAAAAAACGAAGCAAACTGTGTACCCGTAAATGTACGCACCGGTGCGCAACACATCGGCGGGCACATCCAACGATCCAACACACACATACACAGAGACGTGTGCAGCGGCGCGGCGTGAAAAATTTTCCCGCTCTTTGTGTCGATCGCAATTATATGCACTGCATAAGCGACCTCCGCCTGTCACGCGCTCACAAGCATATCCGGTGCGTTAGTCGCGTATTTCACCTTCGGCACTTTTCGCACATCGACTTGTATGTACATACATAGAGTGTTATAGTGTGTCTATAATATATATATATATACATCGCAGTTCGAGAAAATCACGATGCGGAGGCACGTCCGTGCAATTCGATAATGTAGCGTTGGCGGCCCAGTTTTTTCATCGTTTTTCTTCTCTCGCGTGTGCCACTAGCCTCCTAAATGCACCTCAAAGAAATTGACTGTTGAGATTTAATGAGCGGTACATGTGGTGCGGGCTGTTTTTCTTTTTCCTCGCGAAGTATTTGCGCCGACGGTGAAAAATTACACTGTATGGATTTTCCACGGCGCGACGGTAATTGAAAAAAGACTCGTTTATAATTTGTTTATTATGCGCGTCCGATTTTCCGCTTATATTCGCGTTTGTTTTACTTTAAGTGGGAATCGAGTCCAAACGTTTTACGACAGCTGATCGATCAAACGTTATATATCGCTTATCTAATCGCCTCTAGATAATTAGTTGTCACGCACGTCGAATACAACTTAACGGACTATATTTTATTTTCGTAAAAAGGAACGCTTAGCGATTGTTCTATGCTCATTAATTACACTGTTCATTGCCGCAGTAAAACCGTGTATATATACAGGAATCGATGCCAAAGTAGTTTTTTCTCGCATGAACAAAATAATTATATAAAACGCGATTGCATTGTAAACTATATAAAGTTATGTTTTTTCTCGTGACTTTGATAGAAACGATTGAATCTCCATCGTTATTATATAAATAGGAGCTCGTTAACTCGTATGCACCAAACAAAAGCAATTAATCGATATCTTGCGCGAATCTGAAAAATCTTCCATATTCTTAATGACGAGAGAAAGTCTACATATTGAAACTACACTATAAACGTCAGTCGCCAGACATTCCAATCGGCGCATCCTAGAGCGTTAAAGTATTCTTTACAAAATATTCTTCTTCGGGTCTGCCTGAATTCTGCAAAATCACGTTCCCGCGTATTTTTAGTACCTAATCCCGCGTTCGACGACAAACAAAAAAAAAAAACAGAAGAAGCGAAAAAAAAAACTAAGAGGAGCGTGCGAGGAAATAGCACCGCGTGCACGTATATTTACATAAGATGCAGTGAACGTGCAGTGAGCAGCGTATACGATCCTCTTCTCCGCCTCCTCGCTGCATAGCTCTCTTGCTATATAGCGAAAACGCTCTGTTGCTAGAACGTCTGTCGCCGCCGCCGCCGTGGCCGCGAAGGTTGTCGCAATTAATGCGCAGAATATTACGCTCGTACTTACTGCAGAAATGGGTTAACGCCGCCGCCGCCGCCGCCGCCGCCGCCGCCGCTGTCTTCCAGTGCACGTGAACCCGCGGCTTCCATCATTTTTTACCTTTTTTTTCGCCGCCTCTTTCGTCGCGCGTTGCGCGTTAACGCTATACCCATAGAGGCGTTTAAAATGACCACAGATTATTCTCAAGGCTATTGAGGATATTTTACGAGTCTCTGTACCGGTGTATGGATAGTATATGCGTACCAGTCGGTATTTACGTTCGACGAAACTAGTGGAAATAATTTTAAGCAATTGTTCGGATATATATATATGAAATTTGTTTTGAAACTGCACGCGTAATGCATAGCTCGTTTATACATCGACTGTCAATGATGAAGGGCAGACTTTTAGCTTTTCGCTTCGATATTTCGAATCGTTGAATAAAAAAGTGAAAGCGTTATAGCGCAAATTCTGACGCGGAATTGTTTAAAGAGCAAACAAACGTATTATAGAACAATTCGGCCTAAATATTTACAATGAATTCGCACGCTGACTGACGGTAAAATCGAGCAACAAAATATGAGACAGCTGCACTTTTTTTTCTTTCATCTAATTGAACGATTTTCGCCATGTAAATTATCAGCTCTAGTAGATTATGCACAGGCACAACAGTACAGCATTCAATAGCTCATAAGAATAACAAATTTACCTATATACTTTTTAACCTTAGCTTCATTGATCAAAATTGTACACCGTCAATTAAATATTTTACTCTCGTACGTCTTGTAAGTATCTAAACGATGAAACAATATAGATATTATTTCTTTTACATTTTTACAAAATCGATGATAATAAATGTTAAAAATCAATGCGTACAGCATTTATAAGACTGTGATTCGTTCTCCAAAATTCTTATCGCGTTTTTTCCGAAATATGGATTTATCAAATCGCAGCTGCGAATAATAGCTAGGCTCTACCGAAACTTTTCCTAAACTGTAATTCGAAAGTAAATTTTTGCACGCCATACCTATAAAACTTATATACGTTGAAATTTCTAATACGTAGAAATATCCCTAAATAATCCATTAAATGAACATTTCTTCATGGCACATTACACATAACATACAACCTGCTGAAATTCATAGTACCTATTATACATGTACAAAAATCGCATAAATTTCAGCTCCAGTACAAAGGTTCCCCTCTCAAAAAGTCAGACTTTCAGTCGCAAACGCTAACCGAATGACAGACTGAGAAAGAAAGAGGAAGAAAGAGAGAGAGAGAGAGAGAGGGTGAGGGAGAGAACGAAAGCCTAAGAGAGCTCGGAATCGCATTCATTAAAGCGCTAATTCATTAAAGGCCAGGCAGCGAGAGCTCGAGCCTATTTCGCCCGAGTTTATAATACGCCGCAAGTTTCTCAAGGGTAAAAGTGCGCAGCTCTCGGTAATGTCCAACAACGGTTGCGATGTGAAGTGCCGCAGACGCCTCCTGCTTTTTTTCCCCGTCTCGCGTCTGTTTTCCCTTTATTCGCGCAGGAGACATTGTATTACGATTTTCTTATAATGGCTCGATTCGTGCGTTTGAATCGATTATGAACTCTGCGAGTTTATATATATATTTGCGTATCTCGTTTGAATAAGTTAGAAGTGGGTAATTAAATGTCCAGAATTCGTATGTGTGTGCCTTTTTATTGGTGGAGTATATTATGGTGCGAGCTTCGAGAGATTAGCCGGGACTTTTTTTTTATTTCAAGTTGGCAAACGCGAGGCGAAATATATGTCGAGCGAAAAATAACTCTGGCATTCATTTTTTGCTTGCTATCGTTCGTGTTATCAATTCCAGTTGATATACAGGCGGTAAATACGGGCTGTGCGACTGTTATTGGAAAAACTCGACTCTCTCTCTCTCTCTCTCTAGAAGCTGATTATACCGAATTCACAAATGCAATAAAATACTTTCTTTATCAATCTGTTTTACAGCTGCTCCGGTTAAAAATAAAGAAACTGCCGGCTTTCTACCGACTATAATTTATCATCTTATCGCTGTCGTTTACATCATACCTTCATATTTAGTTTGCGTGCGTACAAAACATACTATATACCTTCATTTGCATATTTCATTTATTATTGCTTAATTAATATTCGTTTTTAATACTATCTCAAAAATTGTGAAAGGGACCTTACTGCAGATTTGAAAAAATTAACTTCGTCGAGACTTATATATTTGCACGAATCATCTACGTCCACCGCATATCTATTCCAATGTGACAAATTCCAAACGCGACCCTCTTACTACGTACCCGCGCCATTCAAATGCTTTAAATGAAATAATGAAATAATAACGCCTATATCGAATGACCACTCGGTCTTTGGATTGTAGGAAAAGAGGGGGGAGGGGGTACAGGCTATATATAAGGGATCTGTATAACGTAGATTCGCGGGACTTGCGAGCATACGGATACGAGCTGAATTAAATCGAATTGATCTTTATTGAATGTTGTACGGAGTATAAAAAGTCAAAGAAGCTTTATCAAGCGAACCGTTAAATGCTCTAGTATTTCACGTATACGTTAGAGAAACGTTGAGATCAATCCAATATAGGATAAATTTATTATTGTTTTTCCATTTTATCTTTGCTACATGTATATATATAGCTTTTTATAAATTAAGGTGCATTGCACCTGTATACGGTAACAATAATCTTAATTAAACAATTTCATTCTTTCGTGAATTTTAATTAAGGGAACGTAACTACATATAAAGAAGTAGATGCACCGGGTAAAAAGTGCGTATTACAAAGCATCATGCAACATTCTCATATTCTAAAAGACAATTTACTAAAGTAAAGACAAAGCTATTGATCTCTATATAATAGAATATTTCATTTGATTCTATAAGGATTTAAATTTCGTTTGTATTCAAAAACAATGGTTTAACGACCAAAAAAAAAAGACGCGTTTCCCATAGAATGGGGAAAAGTTCGTATGTCCTTACGAGTTACGAGGGATTCGATCTTTGCAGGAGCCCGAATAATCTTTTAATCCAGTTTCGGGCCTTGTACACAGCAGTGCAAACGCGAACTTTGACAAATGTCTCCTTCGCGTAGAAATTGAACTTCCTTTATAATATAACGGAATAAACACCCCTTATCTATACGCACGCGTCGGTACAACACGTACATATAAGTAGCCACCTTCAGCTACTAGTCCGTGATGAACAAGTACACACAGACCCCAAAAAGAAGCTACTATCGGCCTCTAATATATGTATAGCAAATGTGCACCACCAACTCTCTATGCAGCGCGGTTTTGCACTTTGTTTAGCAGCTCGCAAGTCTTAACAGTTCTAAATAGCGCGGATTGCTCTGTCGAGGTCTGACGCGCGCTTTATACACCACTCTCTCTATCTTACTATATATACACGTGCACTGCATATATCTCTGCAGTCTTCGTCGCTCTCTCTCTGTCTCTCTGTCTTTGTCGGGTGCGCGCGCGATTCGCTCGAGTGAGTTCGCCAACGTGCACCGCCACGGTTCAAGGTCATCGTGCTGCTCGCGCGCGTCACTACAATGCAACTCCACACAAACGCACACACATGCATACACATATATACGTACTAACTGTGTGCAGTGCTCTCCTTCGAGCGTATGTGTGTACAAGCATCGCTTCTTTTACTGCAATGTCTACCGATTATTTTCTAAAGTGTCTCATGGCTCTGTGTGTGTGTGTGTGGGAAACAATGCGACAAGAATTGGAAACGATGATTTTTTGCCCGCTGTTCCGTCGCATTGTCGACTGTTCGGTGTGCTGTGTACTTTTAGCATAATTTGCACCTATAGACGTCGCAAGACAGTGGGACTTTTTCAGTATTATATACATATAAAAGCAAGTCTTTGCGCGACGGGTCATGGTTTTGCCAGGAGAGCGTTAAAGAAAATCGCAGAGGGAGATCAATATAATTCGGGGTCCAATTCGCAACGCGAGCGAAGAACGAATAGTAAATCCCCAAGTGCATGTACAAAAAAAAGTACACGTTTAAGTCTCATAAATTTTGCACACTATATGTTATATGAATAACACAGATCCAAGTGTGTAAAGTTTAATCTGCGACACATAAACGTATTACTTTGGTACACACTTGGATTTATCGCGTTGTTATACAGGTGAGCTTTGATTCTAATCAGAGGGGGGAGGGAGAATCAGTCAACTATACACGAGGCACTACTACCTATGGCCTATACATGTATGCGTGAAAATAGAAGCACAGATAATATATTCGCATCGAGATATTAATAGAGTTCGGGCGTACATAAACTTTGCTCCGTTGCTCGTTGTCGGTTGCGCGCACTCGGCGAGAGTCCGGTCAATTTGCTAAAGTGATTACACTTCACTTGGTACAGGGAGGCGCGCGCGACGACTAATTAACCGTGCGGTATTAATTTCAATTAGCCACGCGCGCGCCACCGATTTTCATTGTCATTATACAGTTAACGTTATGTTATAAGCTATATTGCATTTCGTTCTAAGTGGTCGGAGGAGAGCTAACACGCCGCGGTATTATAGTGTTTTAGAGGATAATTTATTTCAATTCGCTAAGCCGAATATTACACCGAGGATGTCGAGCGGGATTTCTCGCATATATAAGATCGCAAGGTCGCGTAGAGCAAACTGTATGCGCTCGTGTGTATATATATATGTATGTGTATCTAGCGACATTTCTGGAATTCGAGCGTCTCGCACGCGGTGTGCGCGATATACGCGGTTGAGGATCGGTCGAGGGATGCGAACTTGATTAACTCGGGGAGGAGTGTGGTTTATTATACCTCCATATATATATGTATATGCCGTGGGTGGCGATGGGATAATTACCGCTGCTGTACTTCGCTGAAGGAATCCTCCTTGCTCTCTCTCGGGCTGCGGCTGACTTTGCAGTTAAATTTGTATCATGTGCAGCGTTTGGGTGCTGCTGCAGGTTAACTTCGCATTCGTACTCGTGCACGAAAGATTTAAAACTTACTTTATTCGCAAGGTATAGTTTTGAAATTTTTGCAACGGGTCGCGGGAATATATAGCGGTACTGTGTCAAAACGTGTCTGGTGGTAATGAAGTTTTGTGGTCTCTTGTAACAATTTCCGCGTGACGCGAGGTTATAACGGATTCTTGACCAAGGCTATAAGACAAATGAAGGATAGCGAAGTGAAAGAGAAATTGTTTACAACGATTGAAAACAATTGACGAAATGTTAAAAGAGACATAATGAAAATTTTATTAAAACTTATGTTACATTGATTGTATATGATAATGTTTTCACACGTTGTGATCAGCTACGAATAATTCATAGATATTTTTGAAACTTCATTTTTTGTTTTCGTTCATCTCCGAAGCTATTAGCGTATATAGGTATATATCTTCAATTTTTAACTGAAAAAAGAATAGATATGATTAGAATAATTACAAACGAGTAAAAACAATGCATTTTTGAAGTACTGCTAATCTAATAGAAGTAAATTTCGCTGAACATTCCGAATAAGTAAATTTTGTAATATTATTCATATACACGGTAGGAAAAAAGTATGGAAACCCCTAGCAATTTCGCAGAATTACTGATAAAAAAAATAATCAAAATCCGGTCTTTGGTAATTTTCAACGAGGAATTCAATGGTGACCTTGGGTTTAACCTTGAAACTCATATTCAAGGTCTTTTCAAGGTCAACTTTAGTTTTTTAAATGGGAACCCCTATTTTTGACATCGGTAATCGAAAGAGCGGGAAATTTTACGTACAAAAATATATCAAACTTTAAGGTCAATGTCAATGCCAAAAATAGGGGTTCCCCTTTAAAACTAAATTTGTTCTTGAAAAGACCTTGAAGATGAGGTTCAAGGATAAACCCAAGGTCACCATTGAATTCCTCGTTGAAAATTACCAAAGACCTGAACTAGATTATTTTTTTTTAATACTAATCCTGCGAAATTTCTAGTGGTTTCCATACGTTTTCCCTACCCTGTATATAAACGGAAGCACCCAAAGACAAAGAAACAGATTTTACTACACAATGTCATAATGAATAATCAATACTCATTACACTTATGTTTACCTACTGTTACTATACCTCCAACCAAAATATAAATGAATGATCTGGAAATTTCGCGATAAAACAATATTATAACAGTTGATCAACCTCATTATTATAAATTTCACAAAGAAAAGGGTCAATGAATATGTTTTTCTATACGTAAAGTGTATAAGCTGATTCGTTCCTCTAAAAATATTCCACGAAGGGGGTTTATACTAAGACGGAGATTAAGATGTATATATATACAAATACCGAAAACTTGAAGATTCAGTTATCGGAATTCTTCGGATTGACGTCATTTCCGAACAGCAGCTAAAACCAGTTCGTTTATAATATATCAGAGTGCGCTATTATTTGTTTTATTTTAAATATAACTTTCTTTCTCGATAGATGAATTGATAAATTAAATTTACAAAATCGTTACACAAGAATACCAAAAGTCATTTTGCACTTTTGTGATATTACAATTTTGATACGTGGATCATTACCACGAACAAACAAGAAGTACATTCCTGAATCGTCTTAAATATTATCGTTTGTAATATAATCATAAAATTCCAATTATTTTTTTTACTATTTCGCGCTTGAATTCCAGCGCGAATTCCATTAGAAATCGGAAAAGCCTAAATGCAATGCCGATAACCGAAAGCTATAAGTTATACTTTTGCAGGGTGGCATCATTACAATCACCTGGGAAATACCCGGAGCTGGGCGGTTTCCAACTCCGACAAGTCCGACACTTATTCGCAAACTAAGCATGTTATTACATTTCGAGGCGGGTTATTCCGTCTTTGCACGTTATATTATACGACCAGACATTCGCTTTTGCCGAAACGACGATTCGCGGAATTCCCCCTCGAGTTGCGCTTCACGGGGGGCAACTACCAAAGCGTCGGTAGAAAACATACACATATACACTTGGCTCGGCGGCCCTATACACTTTCGTCTCCTAAGCCTTTTTATATATACACATATACACTATGCGTGTGTGCGTCAGTGTATCAGCAACGACTGTTCGATTTCTCCTATGTTTTCGCGCTCGATTCGTGACTCAATGTGTAAGCCGCAGACTCGCACCCCAATTCCCCAACACATTGTACTCCTTCTTTTCTTTGACTCGAGAATTTTTGGTGCGCAAATTCCACTCGTTCGGTGAAAGTCTTAAGCTCTGACAATGATAGAATTAAAATCTCGCATCTCTTTTCACTATCAATTAGAACGAGGTTATATTATACCATTCGCTACGTCTTGTTTATCACCGAAAGAGTAGAATCCATCGAGCTGCTATTCCTGTATATTTTTTGTCTCCAGAACAGAAAAAAAAGTCGAACAATTAATTCTTATTGTATATTCTCGTAGACGAAAAAAAAAGTAATAAATCTAAAGTATATAATAAGAAAGAAAGATTATAATAGTCGAAAATAATAGTCTATCGCTTAATTTATTCCTATTCATCTCTCTAATGATCTCTGCAGATTTAGCGAGACTTTATTGCCAGGCTGGACAGGTTGTATACATATATATTTACTTATATTTTGTAAATTTAGGAGTGCCAATTTCACTATAAATCCAAGTGTGTTATTTAATACTTGTATATGTATGTGTTTACTCATAATACAGCTTTGAAGAACCGCGCGTGCATCAGAAAAATCACTGCACCACTTAACGCGCGTCAAAGGCAGACCGTATATACACGTGTACTTATATAAAAATAAATATTGGCGACGACACTTGGATTTACAGTGTTAGCCGACCGAGCGTCTATAAGCGCGAGAGAGGCGATAATGTAAGTTTAACGATGTGTACATGGCGCGTGATATAAGCGGCGAGTCTAATGTGCGCGACTGCATTGGTGTGACGACAAAATGATGCTGCACTGAATCAATGAATAATGCGTTGTACTAGGAGAGTGCGTCCACTTTCGATGACGACGTTCGCATATATATACATAATTAGTGCGATTATGCTTGATCGCAGCGCATAAAGGAGACGATTATTTCCTTTGTTGTGATATATGCACTTTGTAATTCGTTTCCTGGTTCTCGTGATTTATAGTGGACAATGAGACTTCGACCTTTTGTGGGACGCTGCATAAATGTTTATTGAGCCATCTTGACGAAAGGTGATTTGCGCCTGTTGCTGAATGACCATTGTTTCTTTTCTTTTTTCATTTGTGTGCGAGTGACGTACGCATTATGCAAAATGCCTCTTATCGTTTATTATGAGTAATTCGTATCTGTGGATCCGTATTATTCGATCCTGTATTAGCCTTTGTTTTCCGTCGTTGTAATTGAACAGGTCGATGGTGGTTCTGAGCTTGCTATGAGACAATTTACAAATGCGATTGAATAGTCTATTGCAAAATCATGATTAAAAGCTCGATGCAGATTAGAAAAGCTGGCGTACAGAATGAAAAATACCGGTAATTATAAAGCTTTATTGTATTACCGTTTGCAAAGGCAGCGAAGAATTTTTGTCTTCGGGAGAACAAAGCACTTTAGTCCTTTGTCCAAGCTAATTTTAAACACAAAAGCGTAACGCTATGAATAAACCTATGCATAATTTTTTCATATTTATATACGATAAGTATAATTCTTAATCTAAAGGCGTGCACAATGGAAAGCGTACTAATTTTTATAAACATTTTACGTTGAACGATTCTTGGCTGTTTGATGCAAAAGCTTTTTGCAACGTCGCATCGCAAGCTGTAAATTAAATGAAACAGAAAAAAAAAAACAAAAAAAAAAGTATATCTCTATAAGATAATGGTTAATTTATGACGAGCTCTTTTGTCACAATATACACGATTAAAAAAAATTTATTCGAGCCTATATAAAAAAAAGAAAGAAAGAAAGACATTTACACGACCAAAGCATTCTTTAACTTTAAACTTAACGATTATCTATACCATGCGAGAACGCGCGAGCGCTATAAAAAGAAAGAGGAAATTCCGTTAAACTTGACCCCCCATCGTAATCTCCCTCCCCACCTATCCACGAAAGATCAAAGCTCTCGCGCGCGCGGTGCGTCCTTGAAATTGGTCGAATTCTCTTTCCGATATATGTGGTGCGCCGCGAGATGCGTCCCCTCATCTAATGCACGTGTAAAAGCGAAACTTTCCGAAAAAAGAGGGTTATATGTGCGAAAAGGAGAATACGATTGAGTATATATATGGCGAAAGTTATAAAGGTACACTTATCATGTAATAACCGACGTATGCAAGATTCAATACTTATATGCATATATTGAAGGTCACATACGTGTCTGTGATAATAAGTTTTAATTTGTGTTCATGGGTAGTTACGTTTATATATATATATA